>WSXT02207045.1:0-18120 GCA_011762715.2 Neuroterus valhalla
TAATAATAATAAGAATAGTAGTAATAATAATAATAATCATGTCCATGGCAAGCTGCGTGATGGTCAGGCAGATCTCGCCAATCAACAATCTGGCCAGCAAGCACATCTACGGAACGCGGGAAACAGTGGGAGAGCATCATATGGACAACCGAAATGATGGAAGAATTGATTCGTCTCTATTATCAAAACGCGAAATTTTGGAACAAGCGCCTAAAGGGCTACAATTTGAGGACGAAGTTCGCAGAGAAGTTTCCCCGAATACAAAGAGTTTAAGTAAAGGATCTCACCACAAAGTTCAAGGACATCCGTAATAATCTTCTTATCTCAGAAGACCAAGATTTGGAGATTGGGCGAGAGGTAGAATCGGCGGAGGAAACCGTCGATGGTGAACATCAAAGAGAAGAAGCTTCACTACACGATCAAGTGGAGACTGATGATGCATCCCAGCATCATTATGGTACTGATGTTCCTTTACAACTTGTTGATGATGTGATGCGCCTCTATTTTGTGGCTCAGAGTAGTGGGCAGAGCGTAAGAAGAGAACATCATCGTCTCTCCTTACTTCAGTACCCGCATCTAGTCACAAGGATAGGGGAACAGAATCTAGCAGATCAAAAACGCTTAATATCTATTAACAGATTGCTATCGGAGGTTGAAATTGCCACTATTAGAAAAAAGGCAGAATAGCAGCCTCCAAATAATGAAATGCCCATAGGAGATGTGGATAATGAAGACCTTGTCGAAGTTGAAGGCATAGGTGCTAGGGGTAATGAAGAACGAGAGCCGGATCCACTAAGAACTACATCCGGACATCAATGTAAACGTTCATTTGAACAGCGTAATCCCTGACAAACTGCAGCACCTCGAAAGGAATTCGGTCAAGCCTTACTTGAGTTCAGGAATGTAAAACAAACGAGAAGGCATTCTTTGCTAAAAATGTTCATCACTAATGATCTGCATGTAATGATAAGACACCTCAACAACAAGGTTTTGTCTTTGCACTTGAATGCAGAACTATCAGTGTTATAGGTGCAAACTCTTGTATATTGTGCAACTGTGGCAATTGTTAGAACATAAGGTCGTAGGACTAGGCCTACAGATGCAGTCTTTACCCCAAAACGGAAACAAGATCCCCCATGGAAAATCAGGTTGGATATGGATGTCAGCAAAGTAAGGAGCAAATTGGGTCGACTTACCCAATATAAGAGAGGCAACAGAGCCAGAAAGCTGATACTCCGTGTCAATAATATCATCTACACTCGGAACATCGAGACACTGACACCAACGATATTAGATGAGATGATTGATTTTTATCGGCATAGACTTTGTGTTCTAACTGCCAGACTGCGTCGATACAACAAGAGTAGTGCAAGAAGGCAGCAAAATCGAACCTTCAATAAAGATGAAATGAGGTTCTACCGTAAACTACATAAGGAGCAGAACATGCAGCTCAACACTGAAGTTCCTCAGTCGGAAGACATGGCCGACTACTGGTCTGGTGTTTGGGGAAAGAAGAACAGAAGCAATTTAGACGCTGCACTGTTCCAACTTGAGAAGGAAAGGGCAGGCTAGAACCCTGTAATGGAGCCTACCATCATCACAGGCTCGGACGTTACAGCGGTTTTGGAGAGATCCAATAATTGAATAGCTCCAGGTCCGGACATGGTGCACAACTTTTGGCATAAGTACCTTACAAGTGTGAACACTGCGTTGCCGAAGAGTTTCCAGAAGATCATTGAACATCCTGATCTAATGCCGAACTTTATTCTCAGAGGAACAACGTATATGTTGCCTCGAAAAACCACACGCTCGAAATCCATCTGCATTTCGACCAATCGCCTATCTCCCAACGATTTCTGAGTGCCTCACAGCAGTCATCGCAGATAAGGTTTACCAGCACTGTAATGAGAATGTATCATGGATTCAGAATACATGGTGATGAGGATGGTCATATACTAACCCATCTTCCGTACACGGATAACCTTGAGTTGTACGCTGGTTCAAACCAAAAACTGCAGCAGGTGATCAATGTTACTAGACAGTTTTCAAATGACATCCACATGGACTTTAGACTCGATATATGCAGAACAGTGCATTTCAATCGAGGAGAACTAGAAACCGAAGAATTGGGGAATGAGAATGAGAACCAAATAGAGGCAATGGTTGAGGGTGAGTCATATAAGCATCTGGGTATTCTTGAGTCCAAGGGTATACAGCATACGATAGGTAAGAAGAGCTCAATGACTACTTCCACTACAAGCCTCAGATTGGTTCTTAAGAGTTCTCTCAACTCTTCCAAGAAAATCAGAGCTATCAACACCTATGCTTTTCCTGTTCTCACGTACTCTTTTGGGCTTAGAAAATGGTCGAACACCGACGTTGATAGGATAAACAGAACTATGACCAAGCACCGGATGCATCACAATAATTCGGCGATTGAAAGGATAGTTTTGCCACGACATAAAGGGGGTAGGGGCGTTGTAGATGTCAAGCAGCTGTACACAGTTGCGAGACTATTTTATCAGTTAACGGGATGTTGCATTCTACAATATCATCTGTGAAGCAGATCTCGATTACACGCCCTTAACTTTGTCCTTCAGCGGAAGCCTTGAATATCAGGGCAGAAACCAGAGAGGAATTAGAAACGCAATGGAGACAAAAAGCTATCCACGGCGAGCACCCCAGAAGCTTAGGTCAATATGAAGTAGATGAAGAGGCATCTAATTTTGGCTAAGAAAAGGGCGTCCTGTTTGCATCATACATCAACAACTTGCCCTAAACCTAGGACTCTTAACAGAATGGATGCCTTTCTATAGATACATTCTAGTTCGTGTTTTGGAGAACGAAGATTACATCTTATATTGGGATATCACTATCGCTACGGATCATTACATCCGAGCCCATCGACAAAACATCATGATTCATGAAAAAAGTAGCGGGAAAGTTTCTATCAGCAATGTGAAACATGCATCCATTCATCTTATCGTGATATCGGCTACAGGCAATGTACACGCAAGATGCACTGAACATCTCAAACGTCTAGGAGTCAGTAAGGTACTGGCAGCGGCTCAAAAAGTGGTTCTATTGAACACCTGTCGATTTGTAAGGAATTTCCTCGAACATCAGGAAAGCTGCGACTAAAACCTTATGGAGTAACAGTTGGTAGCTCTAAAGAAACATCCAAAGGTGACGTAAGTTATCTTCAACAAACTCTGCTGCCGTGTATTAACAACGTCGTAACGAGACGAACTTTATAGCACAATAATAACTCAAAAGTGTGCCTACCAAAATATCTGCGCAACAAATTTCGAACTTTGTTTTTTTATTTTTGAATTATTAACATCTTGACTTTATCAGACACTGGACTTAGTCCGTGGCTGGTGATTGAACACCGGGTGATATAACCCGAGTTCAATTTGCGACAAATAATAATATTAAATAATATTAATAATAATAATAATAAACTGAAATTTCATTTTCATGATGCTTGGAAAATTGCTGATAAAGCATGAAAATGTTCCTAGGCGTTACCGAGGGTAGCAATCAAAAAAACATCTATATACATTATAAGAATGTTGTGAAACTGATTACCTAACGCAAGACTTAGAGCACGGAGAAAGGCTGAATCCGCTATCTTAATACCGAAAGAAATTCTACGAAATGGATTTAATATAGATCCAAACAAAAAAGCAGTGTACTTATGCGAGTCGCGATGCAATAGAATTTGCCAATATCCGTTTGCTTAGTCGGTTGTTGACATATGATTTACACCATGAAACTTTTGTGATAACTCGTTTATGAGAGGTGGTGACTCATTCTCGGATTCAATTATTTCATTACAAAAGGCGCATCTTAACATACCCGATTTGTCTTATCTTTGCGAATGACAATCCTTAGTAGGTCGCAAAAAGGACTAGTCGATTGTTCTATGATGCCGTTTTTAACATCTCTTCTATTTCCTCACTAACCAAATCGCGATAAGCAAACGGTACTAGATACATTTTTCTCATGACTGTTTTGTGTGGTTTGACATAAATATATTATTCGTAAATCCCAGCACTTTGAGTTCGTGTAACTTAATAACGTGTAAGCGGAGCTGCAATCTCTCGGACCTCGTCTGAGAAGCCAGCAGAATCAGTTTTATTGACATTGAATGTCTAATTCTGATATGCACTTAATTTGAACATTGTTTTTGAAATCAAACTCGTCCTCGAAAATCAGATTACTGCATATCAATTCAGTAAGAGGAACCTCATTATATACAGAATCCATTTGAAGATTATTAACATTTTCAGTTTGAACAGTATTCACGGATTTATCGCAGGAATGAATACCAGGAATTTCATTGAATATGTAATCAATTTGGTTATGTGAATTAATAAAATTTTCAGTTTGAACAATATTCGCGGATTCATTACAAGAATCAATACCAGGAATTTCATTAAATATGTAATCAATTTGGTTATGAGAATTAATACAATAACATTTTCATTTTGAGCGATATGCAAAACGTTATCACAAGAATCTGTTCTAGGAATTCCATTACTCATACAATCAATTTGGTCATGAGAATTAGAACTATTTTCATTTTGATAAATATTCATAATTTTCCTTTCCCAGGAATCTTTAATAGGAATTTAATTGAACCCCGAATTAATTTGTTTACGAGAATTCATATAATGATTTTTTTGAACAACATTTCTAGATTCATCACAATGTTTACCTTTCTCGGGATTATCATAATCAGTTCCGAGTATTTGTACATACATAACGCCATCTTCAAGAGACATTACAACCTTCTCGGATGGGGCTTGATCGAACAGGACCAATGACTTAGAAGCAGCAGCGCCGTTTATCGGAATCAAATGCGTCTTTCAATCAATAGCAACCCCATTACCCAGGAACCAATCGTTTCCCATAATAATAGAATTTGATAATCGCGTCACAACCAAAAAATATGTGAAATACGACTTTTCTCCTAGTCCTATTTCCATCAAAATTTGTCGCTTAATGGTAGTCGGTTTTTTCCTATAGCTGTCCGCAAAACTACATTTGTCACGGAAAATTCAACAATCTCTTCATGCATCGAAATATATTCATAAAATTTATCGGAAACACAAGTTATTTGACTTCCCGTATCAATAAGAGAAGGAACCGGTACATTGAAAAGAGATACTATTAATTTGGGACACTCAGGAATTGCGTGCAAAACATTTGGTTCGTTTTGACCAGGATCACAGGTCACTTTATTAGTCAGGTCTCCAAATAAATCATGAGGATGTTGACGCGTTGCTTGATCTGCCAGCATCGCGCCAATCATCAGTTAAAATTATTGGTATTATGCAGATTATGAATATGATCAGCTCGAGAAGCGAGAGGTGGTGGAGGGAAAGTCAAATTAGGTGATTTAAATGAGTTAAGCTGAACGTTTCCATAACCATGATAAGCCTGTAATTGGGCAATGTTTACATGCCCTTGCTCCACGTGACAAGAACATGAATCACTACTTTGTCGGATTTGCGCGGTTAGTACTTTTTGACGATAATTTCATGCAAATTTTTATTTTGAGGATTATTATTGTTAAGACTGCTGTTTCATTCGCAGACACAAGCAGGCGAGAGTTTAAACAACTTTCTTGCGAAAGAAAGTTGTTGTTGTCTGAGCTTTCGCTCAGACTCGCGAAAATTCGGCCCATTGTTGCTATAGTCATCAGTGGGAATTCCGCGACGCGAAGTGAGCCGACAAAAGGCGGCAATGGAAGATGCAGTGGTTTTATCGTGTACTAACTCTAAATGAATCGCTCCTACAGCAAAACAAATGAGGATAGAGATCCATGCCTTGTGTGACTTTATCCCACCTCCAGAGCCAGAACGACCAAGGTATGAATGCACATAATTATTTCCGGTGTGAGGAAAAGGACATGAGTGCATGACTTTTGAAGTTGGAAGAGCACCCACAGACTAATGTACTTTAAAAAAGGGAAAAAAGTTACTACTTTGAGTTAAAATGTGACTAAAAGTGACTAATTCCAAATACGAAAATCTTGAGCTGTCGTGGGACGCCCGGAAAAAGTGATAACTCCATGTGCTGCATATTAAAGTTGTTCTTCTTTGAACAATCATTCAAATAAACTAGACAAAATCGTGTATGGGGATTCTACTAATAAGTAACAGTTTCTTTTCTTCTTTGGATTATTCTCTTCCCTTTTACGGGTTTGAGGGCCTCCTTTCCCTTTACAGTATGTTACATAAGTGCCTTGAACTACTTATTCTGGCTTAAGTATAACGCTCAACAACTATTTTTTCGTCTATTTGCTACTATTTAAATCAATACTCAGTTCGCATGATTGAGCTTCCAGGGCTTCTGTTTCCTTTGAGCATCCCTCCATTTCATAGATTTTTCGATTTTTTTTTACTTCATACATCTAACGTCCTTTCATACGGACGAACCCTTGGTTCTCTCTTCCCTTAGTTCTTTCAGTCTTCTCATCCATTCTACTCCCTGACCACTTCCAACCAATATCTCTACCACAATCACTCACACTTCTTCCTTCCTCTCCCTCTCCAGTGCACACCTCTAACACATGTTCCCACGGCTCAACTTCATAGACACACATTCTACGCATTTTCTATTTTCATCCATCCAGTATCTACATGCTTTCATTCCCTCTCCCATTCGAAACCGTAACCCTCTACTCCACTTACTCTCCTTTTAAAACTTTGTCAGGTATTCTGGTTCCCCCCAGCCATTTGACCATCTTATACCACCTGTTGTTCTGCAATTCTATGATTTTCCTCCATCTTTCCTCTCCATGTCTTATCATCATCTCCAATTCTATTTCCTGCCATTCTACAAACCCTTGGTGAAAACGACATTCTTTTCTCATTCGCTGTTTTTCTCCTTCAATCCTCTTTCGCCCTCTGCCAGAAGTACAACACCATCCGCATATGCTTAAGAGTAAAGCTTACGGTTTCCTAAGATTGTACCTCCTTTTCCGTTGTTCTTTAGCTTTTCCTCTGAGTCTGCTAGCATTATACTAAACAGTAGAGGACTCAACAGGCAACCTTTCCCGAGTCTTCTCTGTGTCCAAAATTCCTCTCCTCTCTCTTTTCCTATCCTTACTCGGGATCTTTTCCCCACAAATATTTCTTTTATCCTTCCAATCACCCCCCATCTATTCCTCTTTCTTTCATTGATTGCCATAAAACCCTCCTGTTCACTGAGTCGAACGCTGCCTTGAAGTCTACAAACAAGGCTACATGTTTTCCTCTCTTCTGACCTAAGTTCCGGTTCGGCAGATAGTTTAGGACGTAAATGTTATCGATTGTTCCCATTGCTTTCCTAAAGCCCGTCTGGTTGTGACGGATAATTCCTTTCTTGTCTACTTGACTCTCTTACCTGATTCTGAGCACTCCCGCATAGATCTTATACCCCACCGACATTAGAGATATACCTCTATAATCCTCTACCTTTTTAACGTCTCCTTTCTTAATTAACGCAATGACTAGTCCCGTCCTCCATTCTTCAGGCCACCCCTCCCCTCTTCAAACTTTGCTACAGATTCTCCACACCTCTTCTCTCCCCCCCCCCCCCCCCATACTTCAGAGCTCCATTCTCGACGCGATCCTCTCCTGCCGCTTCATTTCTTTTTAGCCTTTCTATTGACTTGTTCACTTCCTCCCTACTTATGTCATTTGTAGCTTCCTCTCTTTTTTCTATTACCTCCTTTTCTTCTTCTTCAACTTTCCTTTCTTCCCCTCCCAACAGAGCTCTGAAATACTTCGTCCATTCATTCATTCATTCTTATATCCTCATTCACGCCTTTCCTTCTTCCTCTTTCCCCATTTATAACCTTCCATAGTTTTCCTTCCTTCACTGCTTGCTCTACCTCTTCCATATATCTTACCTTCTCCTTCTGCCTTTTCTCGTTCCACATTCCCTCATATACTCGTTTTCTCCTATTATACTCGTTTTTCCTGATCTCCCCTCTTCTCCACTCTCTTACACTCTCTTCTATTCTATATTTACCTTTTTTACATTCCTCATCGCACCAACCTTTGCCTTCTGTGTCCCCCTTCTCTTTTGGCCTCCTCTTCATCTCCCAACTCTCCTTCCTGATCTCCAATCCATGCATTTAGGTCTCCCCCTATCAATACCAGTTCCTCTCCTTTTTCTTCAATCCACCTCCTTATAACTTTCCATCCCTACTCTTCTCCTGTAAACGCATACTACCGCTACCCTTTTTTAATACACTTTTATTCTTCTCATCATTAATCCATCTTCTGTTTCCCCATCATCCTCAGTTCCCTGTTCTACTCCAAAACCATCTCTCACCCCTGATACCATGCCACCCATCTATCTCCCTTTCTCATGTTCCTTTCTTGCTTCTTGCATCTTCCAAACATATCCCCTTGGTAGTTTCTTCTCTATCCTATTCCAGTCTTTCTCCTCCACCCATGTCTCACTCAGCATTAATACGTCCCATTTTTCTAATTCCTCCCAGAAACCTAAGTCATTGTTTTTAATCCCGTAACATTCTAGAATGCCACTTTCACTTCACCCACTTCTATCGTTCTTGTCTCTATGTTTTTTACCCTTCCGTATACCCCGCCGCGTTCCGTTGACTCACACCTCGCCGTTCTTCATCCTCCCCCCCCCCCCTTGCCTTTTGTGATAGACTTTCAAAACTTCTTTTTCTTCGTCCCAGATCCTCATCCTTCCGTTTACCCATATCCTATCTCTCTCAATTATTACCCCGCTACCTTTCCTTCTTTCTTCCTATGCACTCTGCTCTATTATCCATTTTCTTCTCCTCTCCTGCCACGTCATGTCTTCTTTGATTCTTTTTGTTCTCCCTTTCAAGAATCTCTTCTTCCACATTAACTCGAATCTCTCCTCATTTCCTAGTGTTACCAAACACATGCCTCTCTTCCCTTCCTCAATCCTTCCTATTCTCCTTACAGTTTCTACCTTAACTTTTGCCCCAATGTCCCTTATCATTTCCCTCACCTCTTCCCCTCCTGCTCTGCTTTTTATTTCCATTCCCTTGATTACCGCGTTCTTGATTCTCCTCTTCCTTTGTTCTCCTTCTATCTGTCTTTCTTGCTGTACTAGTCTCCTTTGTACGAGTCTATCATCATTCTGCGCGTCCTGCGTGTCTATCCCACCTTTATTTACTTTCTCGTTACTGTCTATCCCCTACATACTCTGCTCTGCCTTCTCTTCTAATCTATTCTTTCTCCCAAATTCTGCGAAAGTTACCGTTTTTCAATAAAAATCCCGTTTATATCCCGCGTTTTTCCTCTAGAAGAAAATTTCCCACTTTTTCCTGGTGGCTTGACACCCTGGATTAGATAAAATGTCAGTTCTGAATTTTATGCCATACCAATTTTGATATAGTTGAACAAAATAAACAAATCATTGACACAAATACCTATTTATATTCCACAATAGTTTACGATAGGAACTAGAAAGCAGGAAAATCACAAACTTAAATAACTTTAATTTCAATATTGAATAGAATCTTAGGAATCAATAAAAAGGAGAGTGTAATTATTAGTAGTTATGAGGTGCAATCTGAAAGATTTGAAAAGTCCAATATGACATCTTCCTAAAAAAAAGTGATTTATAGTGAAAAAGAAATGACAAAAAGTGACTGAGTAGCAGCCCTGCTTATCACGTGTGTAGACAATACAACGATGCACAGTTGTGATAATTTCACTTGAAGCGCCGATAAACCGATAAATAATTTGTTCTAGCCATATAAAGAAATAACTGGATTCCAGCTTCTAACAAATTATGATAGAATTGTTCTAGTTAAGACTAGATATCCTATGTTAAGACAAAGTAATAGGGGTATCTTGATATGCTAATAATTTTGATTGACATAACCGGCCACTAGGCGTACAATGCCATCATGATCAAGGAATGGATTAAGCCTTTTCAATGGAGACTTAGTCGTGAGTCTTATGCCGGTCCCTAACGAATCCATCTCGCGACAAAAAATTTGCGCCTGAACATAGCGTACTAAAAATAAAGAGGATTCATGTATTTCACCAGCGGATGAAAATCCGCTGCCAAATCCAAGCCTGTGAAGGGCTGAATAGCCACGTGGGGACTTCCCGCCAAATAGAGAAGGTTTTCAAATCCTTAACTGAAAAGCTACGTGACGCGCAATAAGCCGGGTTTATTTTAGATGGAACATGATACCAAAAGATAGAAAGCAGTTTCATTTTGATTGGAAAGACTCTGTTAGCATCAAAAACAGAAAAAAAAGGAACATCAATGATGTTTCTATCCTAAGAATCGAAACTTTCATTGAAGTAAGCCTAGACGCGTTGAAACGATCGCAAAGTTCGTAGTTTGACTTGGATCACAAAAGACAGGTATTGCGGAATGAATACTCTGGAGGGATTGTCAATATCTACGAGACCAATACGGCATATGTAACCGATCGGTTCGTAATCTCGCACAAAGTCACGATACTTATCAGGAAGATTATTATTGATTGCGAAACGTTCAAGGAACAGAAGCTACACTATGTATTGTCCACTAGAATCTCTTGTGTGAATCTTAGCAAAGTGAATTTCGCAATCAAGTTCCTGTTTATTCCAAACATTCTTTGGAGGAACCTCTTTCAACTCCAAAAACTCAGGGAGAATTTGATCATTAGAAATATCCGCGGAATGGTGTACATTTATATGGAATACCTGAACGGGAGACTTTTACAAAGAGCCAGAAATTTCTCAACTGAGTATTGTTTATTGGGCGACGATATTCCTCGTTTCATCGTGACGAACAACATCGAGTAACGTGAGAATGATGTTTTTTTTTTAACTACTGTTCCTTTATTTTGTTTTATACGCAAAAGCTTTTGCCCTTCGACGGAGGGCCTCTTTAGTTTAAAATATATCCCATTCTAATACAATCCATACAACGAAGCCTTACAATTATGTGCGTTGATCTCAAAACGTTTAAAAAATAATAGTCTCTAATTTAATTAAACTTAAGAAGATGCATACATCTTTCACCAGAAAGGGAGGAATGAAGAACAAGTTTGAACCTAAAAAATACCTTAAAAAATTATTTTTATACGAGTGAGACTCTTCTTTCGGAGACGACGAATAAAAACAAAGCACCAATACTTTTCAGAAATCAAATAGTTCTCACAGGTAATCACCCTGGTCAGAAATCTAACATCCATGAACACCATCAAGGAACGTTTTACCGAATAGATGAAGCCGATTATTAAATCAATACGATCATTCGAATCCATTCATGGATCAGCAACATCTAGATTACGTCCGTGATTAGAAATATCTGTAAACGTAAATTGTTTAGGAACATAAGCCGTCAATTTCAGGAGCACGAATGCTGGAGTTGTAAGCGTTATTGCAAAAGACTTAGGGCTCTCAATCATGACTGAAACAGAATGATAAACCTGATTAGAAACTTTAGCTCCTACACCAGAAACAGTCATATCAAGCTTCTTACGCGGAATGCGTAACAATTGCACGACAGATTCAGGAATGAAAATAGCTCTATAAGTACTCAAGCTGTCGCTAGCTGTTGATTTAGGTTTGTTGCGTTAAGATGAGGGGAATCGGATTCTCTTGCCCTGAATTAGGTTTCAATTCAAGCACACTTTAAGCGGAACGACTTTGCACCAATCTTGATTCATAACAGTTAAACTTTTCTGGATGCAAAAGAGAATACAGTTCTTCCTTGCAAAAAGAATAGATCTTGTTACTTTGAAAATTTCGGAGTAGGAGCTTGCTTTAACGATCGAAGCAACGCGAATTCGACAGAATGTAATCATTACGCTCATCTTGAGATCCACTTTTTTGAACACAGAACAAACATTAAGACTTTGTTCTTCTTTACAGAGCGGACAAGTTGATTTCGAAGAATTTGGATGCGCGTAAACCTTCTGCTTTGACGCGGCCGATGAACTAATATCTTTCTCATCAGATCGTTTTTTAGCATTTACGGTAGCCTCAAGGGTACAGATGCGAGAGTAGGATGCGGCAGATCGGTAGGACCACATGCTGACAACTCCCATTGATCTCGAGAATTTTTATATAACTTATATAAAAAGAAACAAATCATTTTCCTCATCAATGGGAAGGCTTGGATTTTCCAGTTCAGTCATCATGGTCACAATTACTTCCCGCATATTCTTTGAACTATTTAACCAATCCGGAGAAGTATCAGTCAACTCAATAATTTGCTGAAAATATTCATTTATCAACGACTTACAATTATTGTAACGCTCCTCTTAGTTATTCCAAATGATTTGAAAATTATAAGAAGTTTCCGATATCGGGCGACAACTAACGCCTCCCCAATGAGACTCGCCTCCGAGTAATGCAAACGTTCCACGTCAGAGAGATTTATTTTTACATATTAGCGGAAAAAACAAATCGAATGAAAATAACCATCCGCAATACATACAGGGAAGCAGGACTCGGAATAGGTGGCGACTTAGGGCGTCGTCTAATGTTCTCAACGGCAGCAAAAGTTTCAGCATCGTAGATTTCAGGGCGAGGACTTCAGAATCTTCCTCTCCATCATGACCAGCAGCAGGCGGCGAACTAGTTATTAGAATTAAAATCATCTTTCATGCACCTTTCCCAGAATTCTTGTAAATTTGCCATCATGACCAGCACCAGGCGCGAAATAATTAATAGAATCACATCATTCTTCTTGCACCTTTCCCAGAATCCTTGTAGATTTGACAGGCTACCCGTCAGCAATAGTCGTGGCAGATCTTCCTTTGCCATAAGGCGCGTAGAGATTCCAATTATGGAGAACAGCGTTTCCCGTTTCTTTAAAACTTGAACGCAAATAACTTCTGACATTTTTCCGGGGAAATCGTATCAATGTTCGATCGATATAGCGAGAATCAAAAATAGATACGACGTGACTTTTCTTTTCAGCGTACAGCGAGTGTGTTCTCAAATGGTGCAATGTTGCGCAATATGACACAACATTGCGACACTCCGAGGCACGGTCACAAAAGCCCGCTTGAATGTGCACTTAAAATGCACGAGGAACAAACAGAAGAACGTGCTAAGAACTCACATGAAAACACCAGTAAAATTGTCTAGTTTCCGATGCACACTTTTCCCTTTTTCAGCAATCTAGATTCGACAGGACTATGTTCAATGCGGTAGCAGTCGCTATTGAATAACAGGGATAGTCAATTCAATTTCAATGAGTTTATTCACTAACAAACACAAAATGCCAATCATTTGAAAGCGGCAAGACAAGCTGTGTCACACAGAGCGGTTTTCCCAAACAGTGGTTACATTGCTCAGATCAGAAATGGAATCACGCTCACTCGCTATGCGCGATTGATGCCGAGGCGAACGGAGCCGAGACGCACGAACCCAGACGGCAGTTCTCAATGCAGGAGCGTACGAACAAAAACGGCACAATAATTCAATCTGAAACACAACTGATTGCTTGAACTCAATTAAACGTCAACTTTAGGTATAAATTACCACTTTGGAGAGAGGACCAATATATTTGTTGGTCTATTTGTTTTTAACGTGTATGAACCGAAGTAGATACGCGATATGGCGCTGAAGTTTACCCATAGAACCATGTCTTCTGAAGAAATTTTTTCTTTTCAAGTATCATTTTCGCGTCAATCAGAGCAGTAATGAACAGCCTTTGTGTCGCAGCTACATCCACGTAAATTTTTGCAGACCTCGCGATACTAAATCTGCGGATTTCTCTTGAGAAGGAACATGCCTACCCTCTCGCAGGATTGTGTGTGTTTTCTGGATTTCCGTAATTCGATTAGCAATACAGGTAGGTTAAGTGTTACGGTAGTTATCCCGCGTTCATTTTTGTTACGCTACTAGGTTGCTATGCTAGTAAACGTCTGTTTTGTTTCCCAGTTAGTTGATTGTGAGCTACGATAGGAGAAGCCTCGCTTTCGGTATAAATAAAAACCATCCTCTTTTATATAAAGTAAAAATATTGATTGTGTGTTAATCGGTGACTCGTGTTTTACGGTTGATGACCCGCGCTTGGAGACTCGCGCTCTCTGTCCGGAGACTGGTACAAGCGTAACGGTCGATGTCTCACCAACGGTCGCCGTAACCCAACCTACTCTTCACGAAGCTTTGCTGTCTTCCAACGAGACGCGAAGTTAAATAGATGTCTTACAATAAAAACTGCCGGGACTGCTTGCCGATCGAGACGCTGAAAGAAAGAGGCGAGGAAAATTAGAAGCGACGTAACAACATCGCAGTTGTATCGCAGGAGAATCTTGCGGCGAAGCCACGACACCGCGACGCTGAATGTATCGAGGGCCGACGAACCATGAATGACCTGCGTGCGCTGCAGACTTCCCTCCAGCAACAACTTTCTCAGTTTGAAAGGCGCTTAAACCAGATGAGTCAAACTGCTATTTTAAATACACAACAGACAATGAAAGCATCCTCATATAGCACTAACAACATCAATGCATTGGCTGAAAGGTTAGATTCGAGAACGAATAGTTAATCTCATGTTGCAAACTCAGTTACTACTATTGATTTAGGGTAAGGATAGAACCGCAAATCAGACGTTCACGATGGTACGACTCCTCTTTCTGGATATTTTAATCAATTTAATTTGATAGCAAGCGAGTGTT
This sequence comes from Neuroterus valhalla, assembly GCA_011762715.2. Taxonomy (NCBI): domain Eukaryota; kingdom Metazoa; phylum Arthropoda; class Insecta; order Hymenoptera; family Cynipidae; genus Neuroterus; species Neuroterus valhalla. Next base: position 14,648 of record WSXT02207045.1, read on the forward strand.
TTGGGTACTTTTAAAAACACAGAGATTTTGCCACTTTGGTAGGAAAATAGGAGGAACGCTTTGAGAAACATTTAGGGCGAAGTAGCTATTCTTTGTTCCAAAACAGACAGAAACCGGAAAAAAATCTTTTGTCGTTAGCCGCTGGTATAGAAAAATGAGCTTCCTTAGCATATCCTGAATGTTCAATAGAACTACAGGACATAATCGCATGTTCTCAGTTTATGACTGCAATTTATCACATGGGAATTAGAGAAGTTCTACGGTTAGAATACATCACTTTACTCAAAGTTGCTCTTGCGCAAGCTTTGGAGGTTAAAGCAATTAAAGATCAAAATAGGTTTGCCAACAGAATAAAAAAAAATTCTCATAATACCCAAAACTCTCTAGAAAACCCCCAAATTAGTGGAAAAGGCGCTGAGGTATAAGATCAGCCATTCCATTGTCAAGAATGGTTGAAAAATCTTGAATGTTGGGGCTGTCATAAAAAGGGTCACACTCGTTCAAGATGTTCAGATCAGCGAAACCAGACCGCGTTAACCTTTCGAGAGCGAGATTGACATATACTACACAAGCTTCAACTGATGACCATTTGAAATATAATACTTCGGATGCATGTATTGGTAGAGTTCTTCGAAATTTAAAATCTTTCGAGTTCGAAGGTACAGTTGATGGTATATCGTGTATTTCAAAAATAGATTCAGGGTCGGGTGTATCTCTTTGCAAATCTAAATTTTTTGAATCCCATTGTCGTAGGATTCCTCTTGATGTAAAAATGAAAATGTATTCCATTGGAGAAGAAATTTCCGTTACATTCAAGACTGTTGTTCAAATTTGTTTGGGTCAATATTCGAATCAAATGGTTGTTTGCGTTGCAGATATTACTTGACGATTGTATACTTGGACGTAATTCTAAATTCTAAAATTTGAAATTCAATTCTGAGCATTTTCGAAAACATTCCAAGTAAACAAATCAGTCATGTTCCCGAACCAAAATATTGGAGGATTTCAGGCCCGGTTAGTGAGACACCAAGTTTATTAGAAGATGTGTTTCAAAATAACTCTCAAAATTTAGATTCTTCACCAGAAGATATATTCACTCATCTTCTTTTAGTTGACTCATTTTTCAAGATGATGATGTTGCAGGAAACTGTACTCTTGTCGGATATAAAATTGAACTGAGCAACCCTCATTCCATTAAACAACCAGTGCGCCCTGTTCCCTTTTATTCGCAAAAAGGAATTGATATAATGATTTGTGGAATGCATAAACAAGTTGTTATTGAGGAATCTTCTAATTTTTGGTGTTCTCCTGTAGTATTAAAAAAAAGATGGTACTTTGAGGTTTTGCATCGATTTTCGAAAATGAAATGATAGTACAATCAAAGATTCTTATCTATTACCTATGATCGATGCAACATTGGATAAGATACCTGGAAAATCTTGGTTTTCAACTTTAGACTTTAAAAGTGGATATTGGCCAGGTCAGGATTCGCCCGGAAGATCAGGGAAAGACAGCATTCTCAATTGGTAATGGTTCATGGCAATTCATCGTTATGGCTTTTGGATTGTGTAATGCCCCAGCCTTCTTTGAGCGATTGATGGAGAAAGTACTGCGAGATGTGTTAGATGTTATCTGCTTAATCTATCTGGATAGATAGGCCACATTTTTTCAGAAAATGGGAAAAAGACTGCTTCTAAAAAAATTGAATCACTAGTTAGCTGGCCCGGTTCCTTCACATAGAAAACCAGTGGAAAGTTTTACTGGATTATGTTCTTATTATAGGAGGTTTATTAGAGAAATTTCTCCTATAGCTAAGCCACTTTACCGGCTAACGGAAAAAGGCAAGATTCCTTTGGACTCATGAGTGTCGAAAGTCATTTTCAAAATTGAAAGAAGTTCTCCCATCCCCTCCCATCTTAGCTCTTCCCCGTCTACATGCTCCGTTTATTTTAGATACAGATGCTTCTGAACATGGGATAGGAGCAGTTTTACCAAAAATTCATGACGGGGTAGAAGAAGTGATTGGCCATTGCAGTCGTGTATTGTTATAAGCAGAAAGAAATCATTGTATTACTGGTCATGAGTTACCAGCAGTAAAAGAGTCAGTTTAAAATTATCATTTGATTTATGTGGTAGACCTTTCTTCATCCGAACTGACCATTCTGCATTAACATGGCTTCTTTCTTACAAAAATTAGACGGACAACCAGCGAGATGGCTTGGTAAACTCCACTCTCTTGAAATCCCGCACCCCTCCATACCTTCTTAACTACCTCTTTCAGCCTGTCTCTAACAGCTGGTGTACCAAAAACCTACGCTTCGTTCTGCACCCCGCCCAAGCCTGCTGCCTTCGACGTTATTAATTTGCTCATTTGTAACTCTTCCTTCTCGTCACCTAACTGTGACCCTTCTTCCTCTCTCGTTCCCCAATTCCCCTTATCACTCATCCGTTTATCTGATCCCTGAAATGATTCTTTGAAAAACTCCCTCCATTCCTCACATCCGATCTTCTCAATTATCCACTTCCAGCGCTTTCTAAACCTACTCATTATCTCCCAGACGCCCCACCCCCCTCGGCCCTAACACTTTGAAAATCCTCTTCCAGCTCATTCTCTCTCCCTTGCTTCTTTCTTTTACACATCAACCTAAACTCCTTCCTCATCTCCACGTACTCCTCTCTCTTGCGGTTCCATTATTCCACTTTTCGTAATTCCTTTCCACCCTTCTCTTCATCTGTTGGCATTCTATATCCCACAACGGTTTCAACATTCCCTTCTTCTTCTTTCTATGTCTTTTCTTTTGCACACACTTTGTCACCTTCTCTTCTAGGTCCCCCCATATCTCTTCCACCGACTCCCCTTCAAAAGACACATCCCTTAGCTGCTCCTCATACTTTTGCCCGTCCATATCTCCCTCTTACCCATTAGAACTTCTCCTTCTCCTTGCCTTGCACAGCCCTCCCCTCTCACCCACAAGATTAGAGGCTGATGGTCTGATTCTATCCTCCCTTCTACTGTGAATCTCGCGTTTCCTACCACCAATGCATATTCATGACCACATAGTTCATCACTAATGCTCCCACCTTACTCATATACGTGTACTATCCTTCTTCGTCCCCTGTAATCGTACGTTTCATGACCGCCAACCCTCTATCCACTATCCAGTCTCTCGAATTCTCCCCCTGCTTATTCATAAACGTGTCCTTCGATTTTCTTTCAAAATTTTCCCCATCACTGTCTATATATTATACGAATAATATATATACGGGGAATTCCACAGAAAATTAGCCACCAAAATTTTTTTTTGCATTTAACATTTTTTCGAGGAATGATTTTTTGAAGTTCCGCGTTCCCAAAAAAGAGCCTGTTTTCAACCGCTTATACTGAAAAATCGAATAAAGATACAAAAATTCGTCCAAGACATGAAACGTGCCTCTTTTTCTCAGCTTTAAAATAAGCCGAACCAAAAAACAAC
>WSXT02207056.1:0-18120 GCA_011762715.2 Neuroterus valhalla
GTTCATATTCAGAATTTTTATCTTGTATCCACAAAAACGGTTCACAGTCCTAATTGTAATCTTGGATCCACAAAGTCAGAATTATCCTATCGAATTCGTAGTAACAGTCTAGAGTCAGAATTATTATATCCAAACTATATTAACAGTTCAGAGTCCGAGTTTTGTTTTTACGACTACAGAGTCAGAATCATCATGTTGAATCTACATTAATTGTTCGGAATTAGAGTTTCGATCTTGGAACCATGGAGTCAGAATTATCAAATTCGAATTTACATTAATAGCTCAGAGTCAGAATTTCGACCTTGGATCCATAACGAGGTTCAGAGTCAGAATTATAATCTTGGATCCACATTGAGAGTTTCAGAATTATCGTATTGGATCTACATTAACAGTTTTAACTCATAATTATGATTCTGAATCTACATTGACAGGTTCAAGTCAGGATTAGGATTTTTGAACCTTATGAAGGGTTTGAATCGGAATTATGATGCTGGATCCTCGTGGTTGTTTGGCATTGAAATTATCATGCTGTATCTACATAAGGAATTCAGATCCAGAATTATGATGTTTAATCCCCTTCAAGAGTTTGGAGTCAGGATTATCATATTGAATCTTGATTACCAGTTGAGAGTCAGATTTTTTATCTTGAAACCTCATTGCAGGTTCAGAGTCCGAATTTTGATCCTAGAAGCAACCAATATTTAATCTACATTAACAGTTTAGAGTCAGAATTTTGATCTTTAATCCACATTGCACGTTCAGAGTCAGAATTTCGATCTTAGAACGACAAGTGCAGAATTATAATATTGGATCTACATTGATAGTTCAGTGTCAGAATTCTGATCTTGAAACTACAGGTTCAGAATTATCATATTCGATCTATATTAACAGCTCAGAGTTAGAAATAGGACCTCGGATTCACGTTGAAGGGTTAAAGTCAGAATTTTGTCCTTGAAAGGTTCAGATTCAGAATTATAATCTTGGATCCACATTAAGATTTTAGAGTCAGAATTATTATAATGGATCTAGATGGACAGTTTAGAGTCCGCTTTTTGATCTTGGAACCACAGAGTCAGAATCATCATACGGGATCTACCATCTGGCTTCACCACCGAATTCAAACTTTTAAATGTGAGGTTGGATCTTCTTGATTGTGAATTCCACTATTCGGTTAGAAGCTAAATTTTTTTGAAAATTTATCAGATTAGAACAAGAACCATCTGTTTGCTGAAAAATTCAACTATTTGAAGACATTTTTACATTCTCATCTTTCGTCTGTTTGTCAATTTTTTGAACTTCCAATTTGACTATTCAATTTTCAGTTCGAAATTGACTTTTCAGTTGGAAATTCATACTCTCGGGTTGGAAATTCGAGTTTTCTGGGAAAATCATTTTTTTGGCTTGAAAATTCTATAACTTGTTTGGATTGGTTTTCAACCAATCTGATAAATATTTCCTGGTTCAAAATCAATCTACTCTGTATGAATTTTATTTTTTATTTATGGAAAATATGATTCTTTTTTAAGAAAGAATATTTTTTTACTCGAAATTCAAATACATGGTTAAATGTGGAACTCCTTAATTACGAATTCACTTTTTTGTTGAAGATTGACCATTTAAGTTGAAGATTTAATAATTTTCTTACAAATCCAATCGTGATGTTCATAATATGGGTGTATCGTTGAAAGATATCCATTTTGTTTCTAGGAAATCCAACCGTATGGTAGAAAATTAAACAGTTTATAGTTTGACTTTACTCCTCTGTAAGTTAAAAAAATTTGCGCATATAATTGAAAATTCAATTATTTTGTTTTAAATTTGTGTTTCTCGTGGACGTTTATATAAAAACACTAAAATATTATGCTTATAACCATCTCCTGTGTTCAATAAAAAAATGCGAAAAGTAGACAAATTATTTAAAAATAGCGTGTGGCATTCTTCAAGCGGTCCCTTACCTCTTCACATTTATTAAGGATATTCTTTTAATGATATGGTAATAAAAAAGGACTCTCAAACACTGCAGAAATCCAATTATCTCACCTGTTTTATTTAAATCAACAAAAAAAAGTTTGCGTGCTCCAAATCCCCCACCACAATTCTGCTATGGTCGCGTGCCAACTAACTGCCTATAAAGCAACCCGTGCCGAGTAAAGCTATGCTAAAACTATGCTAAAACTATGCTAATGTATGTGCGTACCTCAGCCATATATTTATGCGCGAGCCTTAAATTCTACAGAATTGATTCGAAATACAGCAAAAACCAATACTATTTCCTAGTTTTTCCAGTCTGTAGGGTATAATCAATTTTAATAATCTCGTCCGGTAAACGAAAGGTCCTGGGTTCGGATCCCAGTGGAGTTGAAAGGTGATTTTTTTTCCAGAGAAATATAACAATCTACTGATTCCTTGATTTAATCATTTCTGTTTGATTTTCGCATTTTTTCTATATATTAGAGAATTAAAATCTTATTGTTTATTCAAGGAATATAAATTAAAAAATTATTGAATTTTATGAATTCAATTACACTGATTCTAGGTTCTGATTTTTTTTTTATGTACTATCCACGAAATTTAAGAAATGAGTGAAAGAGATGATTTTTCGATTTGTTATTTATTGCACATCTGTGTTGATAAATTAGATAAAAAATAGTCCTCCCAATAACAATATTCTTTATCTTTCTGCGAAGGTCCGAAATAAACTCGGAATAAATGGATTTCCAGCACGAGAGTCTTTCTAACAAGTTGTTGAATTCGCAAAAACAAAAAATAAACTTTTATCCAAGAGCATCGACTTTATATCAATAAAAAAATGTTCGGAAAGAATATTTCAATTTTCGACCATAAAGATCGGAAATCGAATTTTCAACAAAATATACACGATCTCAATGGAATGAGGAATCTTCAACTAAAAAAATGAATGCTCTGTTTTTATAGTTGAAATGATAGTTAACAAAATTGTTACATTTTTAATTAGGAAAATTGATATTTTGCAAATGATTAGGACGAATTCGCAGCAGAAATGTTCTATTCCCACCAAACAGTTTAATTGTCTTCCAGAACGGTTGAATTTTCAACCAAATATATGTCAATTTTTAACCAAATATAGTTTGATCTTCAAAAATGATTTTTCAAACAAAAGATGAATTTTCAATTAGGAAGTATAAAAAAAATGAACTTCCAACAAAATATTTGCATTCCCAATCAACGAGATCAATTTATAGCAAAACTGACGAATATTTAAAAAAAAAAAAAGTTTCAAAAAAACTAGTTCAAATTCCTACCAAATAATCAAATTTTCAATTGAAAAGAAGAATAAATTCCAACCCAAGCAGCGAATTTTTTAACGAAATAGAAAAAATTCAAATTTTAATCCAAAACATTCGAAGTTGCAAAAAAATGGGATTCCTAACAAAAGAGTTCTACTAACGAGTGAAACAGATTACAAATTACAATAATGATAATTTTTCTATCAATTTTTCACAGAAAAGAACGGATCAAAAAAAAAATCCAGATCATAAAATTTAAATATAGGTAAGTATATCAAATAAAGAGAAAATTTTTTTACAAGATTGTGAATTTCTCTAGAAAATACTATTCTTTAGTAAAAAAAAAAAATTTCAACACACGATTTCAACTTTTGAAGAAGTAACTAAATTCGCAAGGAAAATATTTAATTCTCAACCAAGACGATTAATTTCCTATCAATAAAAAGAAAATTTTCAACAGATTTTCAGATTTTCAACCAAAAAAAATAAATCACTAACTTGTGTAATTAATGTTTAACCAAAAAAATGAATGTTTACCAATGTTGTTAAACATTTAGACAAGCAGTTGAATTTGCAACTAGATACATGAATTTCCACTTAAGAAGATTATTTTTCCATCAGGGAAAAAAATTGATCGAAAGTTGTGAATATTTAAGCGACGAGGATTGAAATTTAAAAAATTATTGCAACCTTGAACGAAGTAGTTGAATTAACAATGAAAAAATGGATTCTCGAAGGAAAGACGATTTTAGAGAGAATATTCGAATACCCTATCGGGACATACAGAAAATCAAGGTTTTCCCGAAAATTTGTTTTATTTTTTATAAGAAATTTTTTTTTTGCAAATTCAGCACTTTTTTGAAAATTGAACTAATTTTCTTGATGTCCATATTTTTTCTAATGACCCCTTATTTCGGTCAAAAATTTCTCTATTTGGTGAAATTTTTTTTTTCTGGTTGCAAATTCTCATTATTTAATATCAAATGAACGCTTTGTTAAGAGTTAAACTCTTTCGTCGGCAATTCAAATATCCGGTTGAAAATTGTCTTTTTTTGGTAGAAAATCAACCTTTTCGTTTGAAAATTTATTCTTTTTGGTTGAGAATGCCACTTGAAACTACAAAAATGTAATTGAAAATTTAATTAATTGTATTTTTTTTAACTTCAATTTTTCTGTATATAATTCATCTTTTCAACTTCAAAATTCGACGGTTTCATCATATTTAATTTTTTTTTTATCCTGAAAAATTATATGAATATAATATAATATAATAATGACAATAATTATTATAAAATTTAATAGTATAATATTGAAATATATTCGACTATTTTTTTAGAAACTTCTTGATGATCGCACTACATTTTTTTTAAAATTGAATTGTTTAGTTGAAAATGAATCTCTGTAAGATCACAATTTGGTAATTGTGTTGAAAATTGAACTGTGTTGTCAATATAATATTTTTTGTTGAAAATTAAGTCATTCCGTTGAAATAATAACTATTTTGTGATAGTAATCTTTTCCTGTCGAAAACTGGACTCTTTTGCTGAAAGTTCGTCCTTTTGAATTGAAAATTGATCTTTTATGGAAAAAAAGTAATTTTTATTTGTTAAAAATGAAATTTTGTTCGGAAAATTCAACTGCATCCTAAAAAATTCATCTTTTTGTCTAGAAAGTTCGGCTTTCTAGTTTTAAATGCAACTGTCTTTGATTGAATAACTTGTATAGTGGGAAATTCGCCTTTTTTTTTTGAAAAACTGATCAGCTAAAAAATTCTACTGTTTCGTAAAAAACTTGTTTCGGATGAAAAATTTAATGATCGGATTGAAAATATATTTAATTTAGTACTAGTAATCTATTTTGTCAATATTTTGTTGGAAATTTAACTATTTTGTTGATATTTTTTGTTCGTTTTTTGTTTTTTGTTGTTTTTTTTTGTCAGTAAATGAACATTTTTGCTACAACTTCTTCTGATTGGGTCAAAAATTGATCTTTTATGTTAGATAAGTTGATTTTCCTGGTTGAAAATTAATTTTTTGTTGAAAATTCAACAGTGTTTAAATAATAATAATTTTTATTTGTATTTTGGACTATTCATTTAGGAATTTAAGTATTAGGACGAAACTTTACCTGTTCCGTTGGAAATTCATCTTTTTGGATTGATAATGCATCCCTTATGGTTGAGGATTAATAATTTGTTTGAAAATCCTAATCACTAATTTGAAAATTCAATTCTCCTGTGAAGAACGTTTGGCTTGAAAGTTCAACTTTTAATTCAAAAATACAAGTCTTCACATAAACAACGATCGTTCTTGTTGAAAAACTCAAAAATTCTATTTGAAATGTAAGTTGATGTTATTTTTGTAAATAATATGTATTTTTCTATAATTTTCTGAGTCAGTTTGACTCTTTATGTGTGAACCATGATGTGCGATTGCTCATTAAAGCTCTTTACCTGGAATGATTGCTAGAATGATTGAAAAGGAGCTCCAAAATTGATTCAAAATCTCCATTGAATTCTTCAAGTGTATGAAAATATTAAAAAAATGATAAAATGAAACTTATTTCTCCATCAAAAAAAGTTCCCAAGGTCCCATATGGAAATTTTTGGTATTTTTCGAAAAAGCCTATGGAAATTGATCCATGTTTCCCATGGATCAATTTCCATAAGCTTTTTTGATAGGAATTCTCATGCAAACCTATATGTAGGACTTGAAAGCACTATTGGAATATCTTCAACAGGAAATCGCTGATTTTTACCCGAGAGGACAAATTAGCAATGTAGATTGGTGTGGAGCCAGAAAGAGCAGTTTATCTGCTTGTCAACCCTTTTCTCAAGAGGAAGATTTTTACCCTTCTGATATGCGATTTTCATTCTAAAATTGGATATCCTATCAGGATGGGAATTTTTTTATGATAATTTATGTAATTGATTTGATGGAGGACTTTATTGCCTCAGGATTGATGGAAAACTGAAGGGCTGACCACTCAATTTTTTCCGAGAGATTTTAGGGAAAATCGAAAATTTTTTGGTATTTTGAAAATAAATTCAACCTGCTTTATTATTATATTCCGCAGAACATTCTCAACATGAGCTAATTTACTTATAAAATTATAAAATTAATTTTCAACTAAAAAGAAACGATGTATTAACAAAATAGTCAAATTTTCAATCAAATGAATACATTTTGAATTTTGAGTCCTGGAAATAATATATTTCGAAAAAGGTTATAATTTCCAACCAAAAGTTTTTTCTACCCAAAAAGACTCTTCAAAAAATAGAATTTCGAAACCAAAAAATTCTAAATTTCAGCATAAAAGTTATATTTTCAATCAAAATAGATCATTAAATTTTCAATCAAGAAAATTATTTTCGACTAGCAAAATCTACAAAATAGTATAATAATTAACAATCGAAGGGATAAATTTCCAATTAAAAAAGACTTATTGGCTACAAAACAGTTGAATTTTGAATCCAAAGATATGAATTTACAGCAAAAGTTATAATATTCAACCAAATTATTATTTTTAACTTGGAAATATTTTAATTAAAACTTACTCAATTTTGTATCAGAAGATGCGGAATTATTTTAGTCTTTTTGGAAACATGTAACGGAAAATTCTATTATTTTCAATTTTTAATTATTGTAATTTCGAGAGCTTTCAATTTAAAATTGTTCTAATCCAATTAATTTTAATTTCCATTCATTTATCCTCATCATTTTTATTTCCGAATTACTAATATTTTAATCTGAAATTTTTCAATTTTAAAAGCTTTCAATTTAGAACTTCTCAAAACTTGTTCAAAAAAAAAAAAATAATAATTTCCCAGACGTAAAATGGAATTTCCAACGAAAAAGTTCATGTTTAACTAAGAAAGATGAAACTTGAATTCAAATGGACGAATTCGGATAAAAAGAAAAAATTTGATTTTCGTTCATGAAATTTAATTTAAAATAAAAATGGAATTTTATACCAAATACTAGAACTCTCAACTAAAAAACATGAGAGACCAGAAAAGATGAAGTTTTGACCATAAAAATATGACTTTACCCAAAGATTCGAAATTTCGAAAAAATAGTTATATTTTCAAAAGGAGAGTGGGATTTTGACCAAATATTTTATTTTCAACTGAAAATATTAATTTTCTATCAAGATGATGCGGAATCATGCACTATGAAAAAAATGAATTTTTGACAAAAAACATGAAATTCAAAGGCTGGCAAAAAATTGATTAACATAAGAATTGAACTTCAATCATAAACTTATGTTATGATGACAAAAATGCTTCATTTCGGAACGGAAAGGAAATTTGCAAGTAAATAGTTCAGTTTTATACTAAAATATTGAATTTCTAACCTGAAGAAAAAATCAACTCTAAACCAAAAATGGAAAAAATAGTTTTCCAAATTATGGAGGAGTTCTTTCAAAAAAACATTTTTAACCATCTAGCTGAATTTTTAACGAAAAAAGGATATGTTTTTGATCCTAAAAGAAGAATTTTCCAAAGAATTTCCAACCAAGAAAAGTAACTTTCCTACCATAATAGATGTTTTTTTTACCATAAGAAGATGATTTATAAGATAATTACAGTTCAACTTCAAAAGAGTTGATTTTTCATCCAAGAATATGTTTTTTCTACCAGAAGAGCTGCATTTCAACTGAAATGTTGAATTTTTAACCCGAAGAAGTGAACTGTTTGAGGAATAATTAAATTAAACACTGAAAAAGAAAAAATTTCCATCTAGAGGACGAATTTCCATTCAAGAGAGACAAATTTTGAACCATGAATTTCTTTTCGACCAAAAATGACGAGTTTTTGAATTATAAAAATAGTTGTATCGAAATGATTGAATTTTCAACAAAATAATTTCATCTTGTTCCATAAAAAAAGATGAACCATTAACAAAATATAGGAATTTCGAAGCCAAAAATATAATTCATCTACAAAACAGTTCAATATCCAACCAATAAAGACGAATTTTTGACCAAAGAAGACGACTTTTAAACCGAATTTTTAAACGAATTTTTTTTATCTTTTTAAATTTTTTTAATTGTTAAAATTAATTTTCAAATAATATTTGAATTTCCAACAAAATAATCACATCTCTAACAACAAAGATATATTTTTATCAAATAGTCTGATTTTAAACTAAGAAGAATAATTTTCTTACTAAAAAGATTAAGTATAATGTATTGAAAAAAACGAATTATTTACAAAACATTTGAACTAGCTTCCCAATAAACATGATTTTTCAACAGAAATGCTTAGTTGAATGAAAAAATTTCAATTTTCGAATCATATATGTATTTGAATCACGCCTGAGAAGGATAAGTTTCTAACCTAAAAAGACAAATTTCTAACCAATAAAGACAAATTTTTAACCAAAAATATTAATTTTCAACCAATAAAGACGATTTTTCAACTAATAAATGCAATTTCCAACCAAGACAGATGACTTTTCTACGATGAAAGATGAGTTTCTGACGAGAATAAAATTATTTTCAAGTAATATTTGAATTACCAACAAAATAATCACGTTTTCAACAACAAAGATGTATTTTTACCAAATATTTTGATTTTAACCTAAGAGGATTAACTTTGGTACTAAAAAGATTAAGAATGATGTATTTCCAAAAAGACGAATTATTCACAAAACAGTTGTATCATTTCCCAAAAAATATTACTTTTCCACAGAAGAAGCATGATTGAAACCAATAATTTCAGTTTCGAATCATATATTTCAATTCACGACTGGAAAAGGTAATTTCTAACCTATGAAGACGAATTTCTAACCAATAAAGACGAATTTCTAACTGAGAAAGATGACTTTTTAAAAGGAAAGCCTAATTGAATCCAATATTTTCAATTTTCGAAGCATATATTTGAATAAACGCCTGGAAAGGATAAGTTTCTAACCTGAAAAGACAAATTTCCAACCAATGAAGACGAATTTCTAACCAATAAATACGAATTTTGAACCAAAAAGATTAATTTTCAGACAATAAAGTAGAATTTCCAATTCGAATCATATATTTGATTTAACGACTGAAAAAGGAAAAACACGGAAAAACAACACGGAATTTCAACCAATAAAGACGAATTTCTAGCCAAAAAGATGGATTTTCAATCAATGAAGTCGAATTTTTAACCAAAATGATGAATTTCCAACCAATGAAGACGAATTTCCAACCGATAAATACGAATTTCTAAATAAGAAAGATAAATTTTTACCAGAAAAGCTTAATTGAATCCAATTATTTCAATGCTCGAATCATATATTTGAATTAACGCCTGAGAAGGATAAGTTTCTAGCATGCGTTTTTAATAAATTGTTCTTATAATCAAAATGTCGAAGAATATGCAACCGACCCAAATTTAAAAAAACTAGAAACTAAACTAATACTAAATTCAGGAGATTCAGAAGTTTCACATCAAGAATTCCTAACCGAAATGATCTCCAACCCAGATCCTTTAATTGGCAAAAGAAGCGTGACGCAATTCTTTAAATGGACCATCAAACCGATGGCGATCGACCTATCAAAAAAATCCGTTATGCCCTCAAACCGTTAAAACCTAACCCTTTAAAAATAGTCTGGGAATAATATATTCACATGAGGAAGATTCAGCTATAACATTCTGGCATAGAAAAGACCAAAAGAGGAACAACCAACCCCCCCACGGGTGTTCGATACGCAAACTAGCTAGTCCGCGAAGCATCGAAAAGTTTTTCCCACACTCTTCGTTGGTGGTGGAGGAACCTCAAACTGGGAAGGAAGGAAGAATGATCACAGCTTTTATTATAAATCTCCAATGATCGGGGGTTCTGGATGTTTGAATAGGAAGAGCAGGTAATGTCCCCATTTGAATATACCTGGCCAGGCCAGCCAGGAGAGGAGACTGCCATTAGATCGGTCGCTTCCTCTATTTCCTCCATCCTATCATCCAAAGCGCAACACCTAGTCGATGGGCCGCGGCCGCTACCGCTGGTTGCATATATTTAAATTCACCCTAACTTCTTCTTCCGATCTGGAACAATAATAGGGAGGGTCACCCCAAAGGATATTTCCTTCCTCAGGTAAGTGCGATTTTGCATACATCTCCATACCTTATCCTTTCGGGCGCGTTTAAAGGTCCAGGTATGCCTCGCCTAGCCACACGGTGTCATCCCTATGGGAAAGTATATGCAAACCATTGTGACCCCCATGGTCCCGCTCATGTGAGTGGGGGGGAAGAGATCACACCCCTGAGATAGATCCTTCTCTCTCCCTCTCTCTCTATCTCTTCCTCTATCTCTTTTCTATCACTCTATCTCTCTTTTCCACTACCTCTTTTTGTATAACTCTATCTTTTTTTGAATCACTCCCTGTCTCTCTCTCTTTTTTTCTTTCTCTCTCGAGTCCAACCCTTCCCATCTCGAAAAATCATATATCCTTTCCTCTCTTTCTTCCTAGATACACGAGACAATCCCGCATATGTAAAAAGCATTCGCGATTCTCATGCGGATGCGATGCTCGAGACCAGCAAGATATCCATTGTTAAGCAAAGGAGCCAAGAGAGTTTTTTCTTAACCGTCTTTTTTTTATTCGTTACGCGACTCATCCGATGCAAAATCGTCTCTCGATCAAAGATTCGGGTTTCGAATCGGTTGAAGAAAAAACGTTTGATGGATTTAACGGAAAGGGATGGAGAGCATCTGCAACGTTTTTTTGATGAATCGGTTGAGTTCGATTCGTTTTGATGTGATTAACATAATGTCATCAGGTTCTGTAAAAAAACAAGTGGGAGCAGCCAGTTCATTCGAGAAGTTGAAGGTATAGTGTTGAGGGAAGTATCATTTCCTTTAGAGACGATTTTTACCAAGGAGAGTCGTATTTTTAACTGAGGAAGATGATATCTGCAGTAATGACGAATTTACATTCCGAAGGACGAATTTTGAACCAAACAATTGAATGTTTCAAGAGAAAACGAATCTCAACAAATATAGAGGAGTTTTGAACCCAAAAAAAAAAACGAATTTTCTATAAGAAAGATTAATTTTTAATCCTAGGCCTAAAATACGATACTTTCGACAACCTCAACATGAAACGGAATTTGAACCCCAGATTAAATAAACGAAAAAAGAGAAGAGAGAGATAAGAAGACAACTTCTGATTTCATTATTTGAATTTCTGACAAATTTCTGACCAAAGGTTGATTTATTCCGATTAGGTGAGTTTTCATCAGAATTTCGATTTTAAAATTTGAGAAATAATATTTTTAGAACAAGACACATTTTTACCCAAGGCGAAGAATTTCCAACTAAAATGATTAATTCCCACCCAAATAGATGAATTTTGGACGAAGGAATTCGGTTTTTTATTAGACAAAGAAAGGACAAAATGAAATAAGAAAGTGACCTCCGATTTCATTATTGGACTTTTGACCAATTTCTGACCGAAGGCTTATTCATTCCAATTTGTTTGTTTTTCTTCAGAATTTTTATTTAAAAATTAAGGAATGTATTTTTTAAGAAAACGACATATTTTCAAAAAAAACTAAGAATTATAAACTAAAATAATTAATTCCCACCCTAATAGATGAATTTTGGACGAAGGAATTCGTTTTGTTATCAGACAAAGAAAGGTAAAAGTAAAATGAGAAGGTAGCCTCCGATTTCATTATTGGACTTTTGACCAATTTCCGACCAAAGGCCAATTTGTTTCCAATTTCCGACCAATTTGTTTGTTTTTCTCCAGAATTTCCATTTAAAAATTTAGGTATGTATTTTTCAAGAAAAAGACATATTTTAAAAAAAAGCTAAGAATTTCCAACTAAAATGATGATTTCTCACCCAAAAAGGAGAATTTTTGACAAGTAATCCAGTTTTTTGTCAGAAAAAGAAAGGGAAAAGAGAAGTGAGAATCCAACCTCCGATTTCATTATTGGATTTTTGACGAATTTCAGACCAAAGACTGATTTATTCCCATTTGTTTGTTTTTTATCAGAATTTTCATTTCAAAATTTAAAAATGAATTTTTGAAGAAAGAGACACATCTTCAAACAAAGGTAAGAATTTCCAAATAAAATTATAGTAATGATACAGAAAGATGAATTTCGGACGAAGTAATCCAGTTTTGCATCAGAAAAAGAAAGGAAAAAGAGAAATAAGAAGGTGACCTATGATTTCATTATTGTATTTTTGACCAATTTCTGACAAAAGGCTGATTAATTCCCATTTGATTGTTTTTCATCAGAAATTGTATTTTGAAATTCGAGAATGTATTTTTTAAGAAAAAGACACATTTTTGAACAAAGGTAAGAATGCCCAAATAAAATGATAGTGATGATACAAAAAGATCAATTTTGGACGAAGTAATTCGGTTTTCTTATCAGAAAAAGAGAGGGGAAAGTAAAATAAGAAGGTAACCTCCGATTTCATTACTGGATATCTGACCAATTTTTTACCAAAGGCATGATTTATTCGCATTTGGTTGCTTTTTTCAGAATTTCGATTTTAAAATTTAGGAATGTTTTTTTAAAGAAAAAGACACATTTTCGAACCAAGTAACAAATTTTCGAATAAAATGATAGTAGTGATGCAAGAAGATGAATTTTGAACGAAGTAATTCAGTTTTTCATCCAGAAAAGAAAGGACAAAATGAAATTAAAAGGTAACCCCCGATTTCATTACTTTGATTGATGACAAATTTCTGACCATCAGAATTTGGATTTTAAAATTTGAGAATGTATTTTTGGAGAAAAAGAGCAATTTTTAAACAAAGCTAAGAATTTCCAACTAATCCTCATCCTCATCCAAAAAGATGAATTTTGGATAAAGTACTTCAATTTTTTATAAGGAAAAAAGGGAAACGAGAAATGAGGACGCAACCTCCGATTTCATTATTGGATTTCTGACAAACTTCTGACCAAAGGCTGATTTATTCCTATTTTGTTGTTTTTCATCAGAATTTTGATTTAAAAATTTGAAAATTAATTTTTAAGAAAAGAGACACATTTTTAACCAATGCGAAGAATTTCCAACTAAAATGATTAATCATGATAAATCAGCCAAAAAAGAATGGATTTTGAACAAAGTGATTCAGTTCTTACGAGGTTTTTCATCAGATAAGTTGAATAAAAGGAAAATTGATTGGAAACTCAAAACAAAAACACATAAATTATCAACCAAGCAGAAGGATTAAAAAAAATGAGTTGTTCTGAAGGTAGTTTCAATTTTTGAATCTAAAAGATGAATTTTTATCTTGAATCAAAAAAATTTTCTTTCCAGTTGAAAAAAGTAACATTTTGCCACCAAATCAGTTTTCGACCAAAAACGAGTAATTTTCAATTAAGAAAGATGACTTTCTGCCAAAGAGAATGAACTTTCAATTTGAAAGTGTGAATTTTCTATTAAAAAGTTGAATCTCTTACAAAATAAGATACCTTAAGAAAAATACATAAATTTTTGATGCTAAATGATTTATTATGTACCAAAAATTTAAATTTTCAACCTTAGAATATGATTTTTAACAACAGAGAAAGCGAAATTTCAACCTACTAGTTGGATTTTTCAAAAAACATTCATTTTTCTACCAAGCGATTGAATTTTTTAGCCGAAAAGTCACATTTGTTTAGTACAAAGTTATGCAAATTTATATTCAGCTTTAGCTTTCAGATAAATAAGGATTTTAAAAAATAAAACAAATTTTGTTCGAAGACAGTTGATTTTCTTACCATGAAAAATTACTTTCAACAAATTTTTTTGCATTTCAACAAAATATTTGCACTTCAACTAAATAGTAAAATTTTCAAACAGGAAGATCAAATATTTACGAAGAAAATTAGTTAACTGCCAAAAAAGATGAATTGTGAACAAAATACATTATTTATGAAACGAAAAACATGAATTACCCACAAAATAGTTGAATTTTGATACCTGAAATATTATTTTTCAAGAAAAACAGCTGAATTTCAACTCAATAGGTAAATTTTCTAAGAAAACATTAAGATTTTCTGCAAAATTATTGATTTTTTAAGCAAACAGATGAATTTTTCATTGGGCAAGTGACTTCTTAACACGTGAAGTCCATATTTTGACAAGATTTATTCTGAAACAAAAGAAGATGAAATATTTTAATATAAAATGAAAAAAAAAAATTATTACAAAATTGGGAACAGAATACTTGTATTTCAACAAAATTGTCAGATTTACAACTTCAAATATTAATCTTCTAACAAAAAAATTAAGATCAATATACTATTAAAAAAAAAAAAAATAACAGAATACATTAATTTTGTAGCCGAAAAGACGAATTATCTACAAGATAAATGAATTTCCAATCCCGTTAAGTTTCATTTTCAAACAATAACGTTAATTTTCACTGAGAAATATGCATCTAGCTATGAGTGAACAAATTTCACGGAGAGACAGATTAATTTTTAACAATAAAATCTATTTCAAATCTGAAAAGACCAAAAAAAGATTTATTTTAGACCAAAAAATTATAATCAACGAAAGATTTAAGTTCAAAATAGAAATTTAAAACATATACGAAGTTAAGAACAAAATAGAACAATATCGACTAAATTGGTAAATTTCCAACTGAAAAAAATATATCCTGACAAGAAAATGAAGATCAATATGCTACCAAAAAAGTTTGGTTTTCAACAAAATACATCAATTTTGTAGTTGAAAAAACGATTTTTTTAACGAAGAAAATGAATTTTCAGTTAAAAAAAAATTTTTTTTTAAAAATGCTAAATTTTATCCTAATAATTAAATTTTCAAGTAAATAGTTGAATAGTTAATTTCAACCTACATTTTCAAATGAAAATCCTAAAATTTGAACCAAAAATTCAACTGTTCAATTTTCAACCAAATAATTTGATTCGACTTGTGAATTCGTGATAACTTGACAGTTTTCAGTAAACAACAAATTAGAAATGTTTCAAATTTCGAGAAAAAAGTTAAATTTGTAAATCAATTGGTTTAATTTTGCAATAAACAAATTTTCAAAAAAATGCAATTATTTGCATTAAAATGGTAATTCTATATCCAAGAATCCAAATCCTCCACAAAACAGTTGAATTTACAACCCAAAGTTACCATTTTCTAACACAAAATGCAATTTTACGCTGAATAGGCAATTTTTCATAAATGGACTTCAATTTCAAATTGAATGCTCGGATGTTTATAGAAAGAATAAATCGTGAACCAAAAAGTGAATTTTTAAAACAGACATTTATTTCCAACCAAGATAGATGTCTTTTCTACGATGAATGATGAATTTTTAACAAACCATCCATTTTCTTATTTAAAAAAATAACTTCATAAAATAGACGAATTCTTAACAAAATACATTAATTTTCCGAAAGGTAATGAATTTTGAAGCCAAAGAGACAAACTATCCACAAAATTGTTTAGTTTCTTTTTTATTTTTATTTTTGAAACGTTTTTTCAATAAAAAGAAAATGAATTAATTTTCAGATTTAATAGTAGCATTTCTAACCAAAAATTAGGATACTTCATTCAAAAATTCTGAGACACCATAAAACCCTCTAAAATCTTGAAAACTCTGATATTTTTGATAATCTTTCAAAATCCCATGTTATATTTGGAACCTTTTAGAGTACCATGGAATCATTCAAATTTTTTTCGAATACTCTGAAATTCTGTAAATTATTTTTGAATTTGTCAAATCTCCTCAGACTTTCCCAAAATTGTTGAACTTTGAAATCACCTGGAATCTTTTGAAAACTTCTCCAAATTCTGAAACCCTTCCAAAAATAAAAATAAATAGTTCCATTATCCATCAATTTAGGAAAATAATAGCTCAATTTAAGAGAAAAAATTTTTAGATAGCAAAAAAAATAAAAACCTGAAAAAATGAATCTAAAATGTTTTTATATAGAATTATGCAGTACCATCAACTTTTCCATAAAAATGTATTCAAATATTTCTAAAAACATCTTTTTGTAAGGAAGAAAGCTACAAAGATATCCAGAGTTAAAAATTTAGCCTCGATAAGGAAGTGCAAGATTACATCCGAATTGAATCACTGTCATTTGTTGCATCAGTCCAATAAATTCTTTCCAATAAAATAAAAATAAAATCATCTCATTCGGCAAAGAACAAGTGGCTAGTGATGAGAAGCATTTTATTATAGGTTCCAGTTTGTTTTTATTAGACTATTAGAGAGGTGTGACCCAAAACAGTTTGCTTTTGTGGAAAGTGAGTGCAGCCTGAGTTGGAGGCCCTTTAAGTTTTTGGTGAATAGCACCTCCAGAAAGATGTGTATTGGTGTAAAAAGGAATTTCTGGGGTCGATGTGCTCTCTGAAGAAAAGGACCGAAAAGAGGACCCTGAGTGGGTCACCGGTTTCCCACACAATTCGATACTAGGCGTCGATTCTACCTCTCTTACACCTGTCTCCCTTCTTTCTATGAGAAAAGATTAAAACCTGGAAAGACCCAGTTTCCCCAAGCCCAATCGCAAGGTGTACTCAATACAGTTATGATCCCCTTTACAAATCCTCTTTCCTCACCTGTGAATCAACCTGCGATCATCATTCTGACTTCAAAATCTCAATTCAGATATAACATCACACATTTGAGTTAGAATCTAATTATGGAACAACAATCGCAATTGTTGATTGTAATTATGTTGATTAAATTCTACATCATAATTCTGACTTCCGACTCCCAATGAGGATCCAACATCAAATTTTTAAGCTATAGTATGATTGTGGAGCCAGTATGATAATTCTGACTAGAAACTCTCAACATCACATTTCTGAGTTGGAATCGAATTGTGGGATAACAATCACATTTCCGAATTAGAATCTGATTAGAGCGTCTCCAGGTTCAGAATTAAAATTCTTATTTTTAATCCAACATCATAATTCAGACTTCTAACTCCTGATGTGGATCCAACGTCAATCTTTCAAGTTAAAATGTGATTCTGGAGCCAGCATCATATTTCTGACTTGAAAATCCAACATCACATTTTTGAGTTGGAATCGAATTGTAGAACAACAAACACATTTGTTAATTGGAATGTGATTGTTCAACTAGAATCATATTTTCGAATTAAACCTGATCAGAGGGTCTCCAGGTTCAGAATTAGGAATCTTATTTGAAATCCAACATCCTAATCCTGATTTCCGACTCCTAATGAGGATCCAACATCAAATTTTTGAGCTAGAGTATGATTGTGGAGCCAGTATGATAATTCTGACTTGAAACTCTCAATTTCTGAGTTGGAATCGAACTGTGGGATAACAATCACATTTCCGAATTAGGATCTGATTAGAGTCTGCAGGTTAAGAATTAAAATTTCAATTTTTAATCCAACATCATAATTAGGACTTCCAACTCCTGATGTGTATCCAACGTCAAACTTTTAATTTAGAATGTGATAGTCGAGCTAGGATCCAACATCACACATTCGAGTTGGAATCTAATTGTGGATCAACAATCACATTTATTAATTGGAATGTGTTTGTTGAACTCGAATCATACTTACATATCAGAATCTGGTTATAGAGTCTCCAGGTTCAGAATTAAGATTCTTTTTTTAAATACAACATCATAATTATGACTTCCGACTCCTAACGAGGATTCGACATCCAACTTTAAGGCTAGAGTATGATAGTGGAGCCAGTATCACAATTCTGACTTGAAGCTCTCAACATCACATTTCTGAGTTAGATTCGAATTGTGGGATTACAATCACATTTCCGAATTAGAATCTGATTAGGGTCTCCGGGTTCAGATTTAAGATTCTTATTTAAAATCCCACATCATAAGTCTAACTTCCAACTCCTGATGTGGATCCAACGTCGAGCTTCCAAATTATTATATGATTATAGAGCCA
>WSXT02207067.1:0-18119 GCA_011762715.2 Neuroterus valhalla
TAGGGAGGTACAAAGGCCGAGCGCGCAGCGCGAGGTAAAATCATAACCGAGCGCGGAGCGCGAGGTGAGATTACCATCGAGCGCGAGACTCGAAAAACGCGCGCCTTAGGCGCGCTCAAACTTGCAAGCAAAGCGAGCCGCGCGCGAAGCGCGCGATGAGAATGTGCCCGCGCGGCGGGCAGATTTTTAAAATTAATTCTATGCAATTCTTATGCTTCTATGCATTATTTAATAATCGCCTCCAACATAATGGATATGTATTTCTTTCTTTCATTTTCATCCTTATTTATTTCAAAGACACCTCTCTTCATTCTCATTCTTATACGGACCTGTTCCATGAATCATATTCACATTAATTAATTTAATCCTATATAACATTCTTAACATACGTGTTATGATTTGTTGGCAATAAAGATGAAACTATATTTTTTCAATTATAAATTATTCAAGCACAATATATAAGCCAAATTTCTTTAAATCTGCACCTTCGAATATACCTATAAAAAAAAAAGAAAAAGCAGCCTCCAAATTCCCTCCTTTCTCTTTTCTCCATCCTTAGTCTTTTTTTGCAAACAAAAAACAAAATATTCGGAATATCTACCAACGTTTTGGTGTTTACCCAACACCCTTATCAAGGTAAAAAATCTCCCAGCGAGAGAAACCTAGGCTGCTCTCTACATGAATTATTTGTTTAGCTTTCCTTTTTTTCTTCTCTTTTTTATTCCATTTTATGTGATTTTTAAAAAATTTTATTCATTTATTTTTTCCTATAAACAGGTATATTTGAAGGTGTTTGTGCAAATTTGGTCACTGGATTCTTGGTTTTCTATTTAATTGTCAGGGGTTGCAGATTTTAATTCGAATTTTGAAGGTTGGAAAGAAATTTGATTTTGGTTTTCCCCCAAATTTTGGATTTCCTAATTTTCATGACTTTCTGCCCAAAATGACGAATTTTCAAGCAAAAAAATTCAATTAAACCAAATGCCCGGATTTCGAACAGATTTTTTAAACATGTTAGAAAAGATTTTGATCTTCAAGCCAAAAAGACTCATTCTTTGGAAGACATTCGAATTTTCAAACTGATAAGTTGAATCAGCACGGTGGCGTTTTTTTCTTAAGGAAGATAAATTGTCAACAAAATTATGAATACTCAAAATTTTGAATTGAAAAAAATCTGTGTTTAACCAAACAAAATAATGTGTTAATATAGTTATGAAATTTTCTATTGAAATAAGTTGAATTTTCAGTTCAAAAGAATCACTCATAACAAAAAAACTGACTCAAGAAAAATGGTAACATATTGAAAAAAATTATGATTCTTTAATTATAATCAATCGTTAATGTTCAACTGTTGTAGTTGAATTTAAAAAGGCCGGATTTTCAATTGAAATGATGAACCATAAAATAGAATAGTTAAATTTTTTACCAAAAATTAATTGTTAACCAAGGAATACATATTTTCAACAAAACGGTTGAATTTTGAACTATAATAATAATAATTTTCGACCAGAGATGGAATAGTAATAGATGACTTTTCGACTAAAATGAAAAATGTTTAACTGTATAACTTGAATTGTTACCCGAAAAGAAGAGTTTTTAAATGAGAGAAATAAATTTTGAAGGGAAAGATAACTTTATACCAGAATATTCTATTATTCGACAAAATATGTAGATTTGCAACGAAACAACTGATTTTTAAATTCAAAAAGACAAATTTTCATACGAATTTGACTTTCGAACTAGAAAAGATGAATTTTTCACCTAAAATTTGAACAGATAAATTTTCAGCTGATGAAATTAATTTTTAACCAAACTGATCAATATTCAGGTAAAATGATGAATCTTCAACTCAAATAGATATTTTGCGAAAAATATGAATTTTGAACCATGAAGATTAATTTTTCATAAAAAAGACGAATTTTCCATAAAATACATAAATTCTTGAATGAATATGTAGTTTAACTTCTAAATGTAGGAATCAATTTTAAACCAAATACATGAATTTGCACCAAAGGAAGAATAAATTCATTCTTCAACAGAGAACTTGCATTTCCAATTAAGGGTTAATTTTGAATTGAAAACATTTATCTTCAACAACAAAATTCAATATCTAACCAAAGAGCTCATTCTCTAACCAAGTTTCTTCTTTGAAACACTATTTCTACTCAAAAAACCGCTTGAACTACTTTGTCTATTCAAAATTAAAAAGGCGGGGATTTTCAAATTTAAACAAATTTCAAATTGGAAGAGCGTTTTTTTCTAATACCTCTCCTCTAACGCCGAATTATATTTTTTATTGAAAATTCCTGCTCTTAAATAGGAATGAAAATTATTTTTCAAGATTTCCAGTCCCAAGTAAGATAAATGAGGAGAAAGAAAATATTAAAACGTAACACATTTTTTTTACTTTCTTTTAGAAATTGAATATTTTTTGGTTTAAAAACTTATTGTTGGTAACAACTTTATCTTGTTATTCGAAATTGAAATTTCCTTCTCTGAAATTAGTGTTCTTCTCTGAAGAATCATCATTATCTTTCAGATTGCGAATATTATCATTTTGTAGAAATTTTTTGCTATTTCGTTTTTGAAAATAAATTTTTTGAACTTTTAATGTACTTTCTGCATTCGAAGATTTATGACTGTACCTGGAAAATCATCTTTATTGAAAATTAGCCAATTGGAATCCTTCTTTTGTAGAAAATTGATATTTTTAGTTGAAAATTCATCTCTTTGTCTGGAAATTATAATATTTGGTAGATTTTTTCCTCTTCCTTGGGTGAGAATACCTCATATACTATTCTCGGAATGGAAGTAGAGATTTCAAGAAGGGAAAAATTATTTAGAGAATATAAAATAATTCTCAATATTATCGATAACATTCCATCGTCAAAGTTGAAATTCAAGCCTGATCCGTTTTTTTTGGAATTTATGCGGTAGAACCAATACATAAACATCTGTAAAAGCTGCATTTATTTTTGCTGGTCTCTACGTCACAAGCACTGTAAATTTGCGAGGCGGCACTCTTTAAGAATTTTTCTCGATAACATTTTCATTTGCTAGTTGTTTAATCCGGTGACGAAGTTGACAAAAGACAAGATACGATATTTGTTACTACCATACCATATAACTGTCCTGAGGATCCTCGTATCGAAATTTCTCAGTGCTTCTTACACATCCAGGAAGACGGTTTTCAATTTCAATCGGTGTATCAGTAACAATTATGGATTTTATTCAGAAAAAGGTACGTAATTTTGGAAAAAAGTGTGTAGAATAGTTTACTTCCATCCCTTCATTAGTTCTGGAAGTAAATTAGTTTCTATTGTCGACCACACATTCAGTTTTACCTTTGGAGCAGGAGTGTTCAACGCAAGATTGGCACGCTTCTCCTTTCTCTCCTTTCTCCGAGCGCTTCATCGAGAATCCTCTTCTCGTTTTTCTACGGGCTTCATCTGACTACGCTTGACCACGCCTACTTGCGCGCAATGTTCACACAGCTTCTCGAGTTAGCGCGAATATTGTTAACTGAAATCCATTTTCCAATTTTAATATAATAGAAATATATATTATATGAACTATATACCAGCTGAAACTTAAACGAAAAACATCAATTGTTTCTGTGGCACGTATGGAGATCAATGTAGAGATCAGTGGAGATGCTACATCTCTTGCAAATCAGAATATAATGAGGAGTTGCAGCCTGAAGCGGACAAGCGAGGCTCGAGCGTCCTTCGGGGCCGCTCGGCTTCCTCCGCCCGGCCGCCGAAGACCCCTTTCCACATCGCGCTCACCGCATGAACGCATACAAAGTGGTAAGAGAAGGGATTGACGAGTGACAGTTATTTACACCGTTGCTCACGCGTTAGACACCTTCGCTTTGAAGATTCCACATTGATAAAGAATTCGATATAGACAGAATTTTTGCAACGAATTGCATTGTCTTTGTTTCTTATAATGAATGATTTCTTTCAATTCTGAATGGAGAATTTATTTTGCCATTCTGACAATCAGAAATCTATTGCACCAACCTGATGGACAATATAAGACAAAGTTTATTATACACGGAAAGGGAAATGGGGCGTCTGCGCGCTCCGCACTGAGACGGTTGTCTGCTCTGATGCATGGACTCCGAGGGAGACGACGGTTTGAAAACGGTTCAAAAGCTCAGCGGATTATCCGCCGGAAGAGTTTGGCGCGCATTCAGAAAACATTAGCGCCGTCTTGCTGCCCAAAATAGGCATTCAGGCGTGCACGCATCAGAGCAGATGAACGGCTCAGTGTGGAGCGCGCAGATGTACCATTTCCCTTTCCGTGTAGATAATGCTGAAAAGAATTTTCTATACTTAAACACGGTTATAGAGAAGGCATCCATCCTCAGGCTCTACCTGTCAAATCTTGCGCCCATTTTATATCATGTTGTTTATATCATGTGAAGATGCTCTGGTAACGTATATCAATAGTACAATGTATTCCCATCACTGGCACTGTCATCCTTGCGTCGTATCCACATGCGGCAAGAGAACTTGACTGGAAATGTAGATTCGCAACCATATAATTCTGTCGGGTCCATATTGAGTCACATGTGGCAAGTCTCACCTGTGGCAAGTCTCATTTGCGGCAAGTCTCATATGCGGCGAGTCTCACCTGTGGCAAGTCTCTTTGCGGCTAGTCTCATTTGCGGCAAGTCTCATTTGCGGCAAGTCTCACGTGTGGCAAGTCTCTTTGCGGCTAGTCTCATTTGCGGCAAGTCTCATTTGCGGCAAGTCTCACCTGCGGCAAGTCTCATCTGCGGCGAGTCTTGCGTGTGGCAAGTCTCTTTGCGGCTACTCTTATTTGCGGCAAGTCTCATCTGTGGCAAGTCTCCCTTGTGGCAAGTCTCTTTGCGGCCAGCCTCTTTGAGGCAAGTCTCCCTGGCGGCATCTCTCCCGAGTAGGTTGCCAATTTTGTGGCAAGCCTACCGAACAAAATTTTCTACCTGTGGCATCTCTCCACCTCTAAAGTGCTAAAAGTGCAGCATCTATCCCTAACTCGATTTACCATTCTAAGCTATGTGACCTTAACTATTCCCTCAACCCATCACAGGGGTGCCTCTTCGCCCCCTACAAGACTTGGGAAAGGAGGGGAGTATTAACCCTGGCTTATTTCCACAAACAGCGTTTTGCCACTACGAATTTTTCAAGGGGAGAGATGCCGCACTTCTGTCACTTTGGAGGAAGAGAAATGCCGTAGGTAGACAGTTCGGTTCATGAGGCTTGCCGCAATTTCGACAATCAACTCGGGAGGGATGCCGCAAGGGAGACTTGCCCTAAAGAGACTCGCTGTAGATGAGACATGCCGCAAATGGACTTGCCTCAGGTGAGACTAGCCGCAGATGAGACTTGCCACAAGGGAGATTTGCCGCAAAGAGACTTGCCGCAGATGAGACATGACGCAAATAGACTTGCCTCAGGTGAGACTAGCCGCAGATGAGACTTGCCACAAGGGAGACTTGCCTCAGAGAGACTTGCCGCAGATGAGACTTGCTGCAGGTGAGACTTACCGCAGGTGAGACTTACTGCAGGTGAAACTTGCCACATGTGACTTGATGCGGACCCATTCTGTCAGCCAATCAGGATCTCGAATTCTCTCATGGATGTATGAGACAGCATTTCATTGTAGATAACCATTTAAGTTGAACAGGAAGCGAACTCAGCTGATTGCAAGGTTATGTTTTACGGTTGTTTTGGTTAATATAACAAAGTTCCTACAACCCGAAATATTCTGAAATTAAACTTTCACCGACAATATAAACAGTCAATTATATTTTATTCCTGAATCCTGTCTATTTCAAGGCGACTTCATTTTTTTGATGGTACATTTTTTGATGTTTCTTCATTCTCGGTGTCGCACAGTGGTTCAAGATCCCAAGAGGCTGGCCAAAACCTCAAAATTCGAAGTTTACCGGCTGTGGTAGATGGTAATCCATACTTCTTTAGGGGGTGTTGGAGCATTATTTTGTGAAATGGAAAGTCACTATATTCGAAACTGTCCATGTGGCAAGCAGTTAAACTTGAATCTTCGGCGAATGCGTGTCCATCAGTTTGTTTCTTGAGTTTCGAGCGTTCGACGAAAAATGTTGTTTCTTCAACACATGCATGAAAACCACGGGTTTTCGAGCGTGTGAAGCGAGCCAGAAGTTGCTGTTTTTAGAGCCGGGAAAAAAACTGGGGAGAAAACTCCTAGCAGGGAAAAAAACTCCAGCTGGAGGGAAAAAAACTCGAAACCCCGTGGTTTCATGCACTTGTTGAAGAAAATATCGTATGCACCTAGGGATAGACACGTTTTTTGTCTCGCACGATGTTTACCGAACTCGTCTTCGGTAAACATCGCGCTCAACAAAAAACGCCTGTGTCTATCCCTAGGTGCATGATATACTATTTTACTTCGGAAGTTATGATTCTTAAGAATTTAAAAATTCTTCTTTACGATTCAAGTTTCACAGTCAAACATTTTTCATTTTTAATCGAGTTGAAAACTCTTATGTTGAGAATTAATTTTTTTGGTGGAAAACTGAACTATTCTAGTTAAATGTTCCTCATCTGGGTAAAAAATTCGTCTTTCTGGTTTAAAA
Organism: Neuroterus valhalla; assembly: GCA_011762715.2. NCBI lineage: Eukaryota > Metazoa > Arthropoda > Insecta > Hymenoptera > Cynipidae > Neuroterus > Neuroterus valhalla. Next base: position 6,608 of record WSXT02207067.1, read on the forward strand.
TTAAACTATGTACTTCAGTTAAACATTCCAATTGGAAATTCCATAGTTTCAGTTAAAACTCTGTTTGGTTAAACATCGACTTTTTTCAATCTGAAATTTGAGGCATCAAATTTTCGCGTACAATTTATCTTTTTCATTAAAAGTTAATTTATCTGTTTGAAAACTCAGTTCTTTCAGTTAAAGATTCTTTCTTTTTGTACCAAACACTTACGCTTAGTTTGAAATTGGTTTTTCAAACTAAAATTGTTACTGTTCCATTTTTGGTTGAAAATCATTATTTTTTGACTTTGAAATTCTTAAGTCACACGTATCGTAATGTACTATTATTCCGTTTTAAAATAATATCATGTGGCTGGAATTCAAATGTTTCCCTTAAAATCCTTATATTTTCTTGAAAAACCTTTTTATTTCGTTGGAAGTTTTGTTGAGGATACGTCTCTTTGGATATAAAATCCATCTTTTTTTATTGAAAATTCATTTCCTGGTTGAAGGATCGTCTCATTTTTCGCTTCATAGTTTAAATATTTGGTTGAAAATGCAACTGTTTGGTTGAATATCAACTTTTCTGGTTCGAAATTCATCTTTTTTGGTTGGAAGTAAAGTCTTTTGTTCAAAATTCCTCTTTTCGTGTTATAAAGCCGAATTTTTTCTAAAACATTTAACTTCTCAGATAAAAAAACTCAATGTATATTTAATCTTGAAGTTCTATAATGTGTGATTCTTTTAAAAATTCATGCAATAAAGCAAACAGCATTCAGGGTGGCGACTTAACCAAGAAACCGGGAAATGACCGGGAATTCAATTTGAAAACCGGGAAATTACTCGACTTGAGAAATGACCGCTTTCTTTTTATAAATTAAAAAGAGATCTTATCATTTGATTCAAAGAATGTTACGTTCCTTTAGTCTGATTCTGACAACTTTTAATATATCTATGTCTTATGTTTCTCTGTGAGTTTTTTTTGAGCTGACTCAAGTTCGATAATCAAATTGATGATAGCCCAAACATAAAGATAGAATGATTTTCTCAATTTTTTCAACAAAAAAAAAGTAATTATCACGTTTTATTTGCTTTCTCCTCATTTATCTGACTTTTTGAACAGGGAATTTCAGGAAATAATTATAGTTTTTATTTTAGGGCAATGAGTTTCAGTAAAGACATATAATATCACTTAGAATGGGGAATTTTTTACGTGGAACGGGAACCTTTCAAAATTGTTTGTATCAAGAAAATTGCTCTTCCAATTTAAAATTTGTCAACTCTTGTTTACATTGTTCATTGCGGATTCATCCTGTTTTAGTTGAAAAATCCACTACTTGGTTGGAAGTTAAATTCTTTTGTTGGAAATTACACTTTTTTGTTAAGGTGCATTTTTTATATTTATAATCCATCTCTGATTGAAAATGTAACTACTTTGTTAAAATCAATTCATCCGTTTTTAGTGAAGATTCTAGTATTCAGTTGAACATTGATTTTTTAATTAAAAAATTGAACTATTTCTTCGAGAATTTATTTCTTTTGTTGGAAATTCGCCTCTTTTGTAAAAAGTTAATCTTTATGATTAAAAAGTCACCATAATTAATTTCTCTAACTATCTAACTGGAAATTTAAAGGTTTCATCCTTCGTGGAAAATGATCTTTCAAAGTTCAGAATACAACTATTTGGATGAAAATTCGCCTTTATGGATAGATTAATAAGTCCGTTGAAAATCCACATATTTTGTTAAAAAATTGATTTTTGGTCTAAAATTATCTTTTTCTCCGAGAGTTACTTTTCTTGTTTGAATAGAAAATTAAATTATTTCGCTGAAAATTCACTTATTTTGTTGCAAAAATGAATTTCTTGCTATGAAATCATCTTCTTCTCCGAAAGTTACTTTTCTTGTTCGAAAATTCTTCTTTTCGGTTAACAACCCAAGTTAAACAGTCAAATATTTTCCATTTCAGTCGAAAATTCATCTGGTTGAAAACTCTCATGTTTGGTTCAAAATTAACTTCTATTCTATTTTTGGTTGAAACTGATTATCTCTTTAGTTTTATCATTTTGCTTGAAAATCGATCTGTTTGAAAGTTAGTATTTTTTTCAAACAAGCTAATTGTTTTTGTGTTGAGTAATTTTATTTAACTGAAAATTTAAATTATTCCAATTCAAAATTCCATAGTTGAAGTTGAAAATACATTTGTTTGGTTATATTTAAAATTTCAGTATTAAAATTTTGGTTGGCAATAATTTATCTTTTTTGCTTAAAATTGATTCATCTGTTAGGAAGTTTAACTCTTTCGGTTGATGACTTTGTTTTAGTTAAAAACTTTTATGTTTGGTATGAAATTGGGTTTTTACATTACAAATTTTACTGTTCCATTTTTGGTTGAAAACAGCTATTATTTCAGTTCAGAATTCAACTATTTTGTTAAAACATTGTATTTTTTGGTAGAAAATCAATCTTTCTATTTGACAATTAATCTCCTTGTTTGATTATTCACGTATATGATTGAAAATTGAAGTGCTCTAGTTAAATATTTATAATTTCAGTTGAAAATTCATCTTCTTGGTTTGCAATTTAAACTATTTTTTCAGAAATCCTTTTTTTTCGTTATCGCAGATTGATTCTACCAATTGTAAGTTTAACTGTTCCAACTTTTGAAAAAAAATGATATAATCTTTTCGTGGGAAATTTGAGTATTTTTTTCAAAATTAATTTATTTTGCAATTCTTGATCTGTTTTGCTGAAGGATGGTAAGAATGAAGGTCACGAATTGAAATAAATGTTTGCGTTTTGCGAAAAATATTAATGTGTTAGTTTTATTTGTCTGGGAAAATTGAAAAACTTGACCGGGAAAAACCGGCAAATGACCAGGAATTTTAAATGGTCTGCCAAATCACCACCCTGTGGCATTGAATACATATTATTATAAGCGCTCGGAAGTTAACCAGGAAAAATAGGATAAGGTTTGAGATTGATTTAAAAACAAGCATTTTCTTTGCATTGACATTATCAATCTCTAAGGTGTAACGTTATTTTTATACCTGAAAGAAAAATTGGTGAGGAAAAGTCAGGGAATATGGAAATTGGGACACTGTAGACACCCTGATGCTAATTCAATCTCCAAAAATGATACTTAAATTGTACGAATTATCTTTTGGTTCTAGGTTTATGCCATGGACGTTCTAGTAAGTTCGGGTGAAGGTGTAGGTCGAGAGCAAGACACACGTGTGACGATTTACAAGAAAACCGAGGAAACGTATCAACTGAAACTGAAAGCCTCTCGAATGTTCTACTCGGAAGTGACTCACAAACATGGTCTTATGCCATTTAATCTCCGTACATTCGAGGATGAGAAGAAGGCAAAGATGGCTGTAGTCGAATGTGTCAATCACAGACTAATCGAGCCTTTCCAGGTGGATTATGTCTTCATGATGAAAGAATTCTTTTCAAAAAACCCGAGTATCTATAAATTCATTTATTTATCAATATAATCCAATATTTGTCTTTTAAAAATAGGTGTTATACGAAAAGCCGACTGAATTCGCAGCGCAGTTCAAGTTCACAGTGTTACTAATGCCCAACGGACCACACAAAATTACCGGATGCCCTATCGATTTGGATTGTTATCAGTCTGACTGCGTTGTAGAAGATCCCGAATTGAAGGTACTGAAATTTTTAATCTTTCTATTTCTCCGATTTTATATTCCATAACGACCGAAAAGCAGGATTCCTGCGAGGTCTAGAAAATTGTGGAAATTTTGTAAAAGCGACTGGAACGTTTTTTAGTCGCACCTATTTCAAAGTCTTGACACTCGTTCAAGTACTCCAGAGCGAATTCTGGATTTTCGACTTTATATGCCAACTGATTTTTTTATTAATAGAAATAATATGATTGAAGGGTTGTTCACTTTAATATCTTTCCCGCGAGCCTTGTGAAACCATGGTGAAATCCTTTTTGTTTGAAAAAATTCGCTTAAAAGTTCTATAATTCCTAGAGATTGAAAAATGTGATTGCAGCAAATTTTGGGAGTTCATAAGACTGTATTCAAAATAAACTATCTTTATCTACCATGGTCTAAGCAAGTCGAAAACGGAAAGAATAAATGTTATACGCATAGTCATCTTTATGGGGGTTCAAATCATTTTTCACCTCGTTATAAGGTTTAAAAAGAATTAGAAAGAAAGATAAGAAGTAAAATTAAAAAATTGACGTAAAACACTGATTTTTTTTTTCTTATTTAACCATATTTTGGATATCCAAAACTCTCTATTTTTTGCTTTCAGTGAAAGAAACTCACGTTAATTTCCTCGAATTTTTTAAAGAAAAAAAGTGGTGACAGCGGGAAGTTCTTATAACTTCTGAAATGTTTCACAAATAAAAAGTGTGCTGTTTTAGGTAGCGAGTAACAATATAAAATTGAGAAGCTGATAAAGTTTCGTGCTGAGTATTTGAATTTCTTTTCATTGGAGAAAAAATTACTCTTCTAGATTCAGCTAGGTAAATACAATTTTTTTTTAGTTGAAACGTGTTTTATCTGGAACTTATTGAGCTTCAATTTAGAGTACGTGCCATCATTTAAAAAGTCTTGTTTACATATAGTTATGCCATTTTTAGTGATTTTTAAAATCCTATTACCAAGAGCAAAAATTGTTTCGAAGAAAAAATTGTTTGCTATTCTAATTCAAACTTACTTACTAATATAAAATTTAACTTTTCAAAAATCAATGTTAATCTAGCCTCTAGCCGAATCTAACAGCCTTTCTTTCTCAATGAAAGAGAATTCCTTTATCCAGCAGCAATTTTTATCATCAGGGTGTCGACTTGACCGGGAAACCGGGAAATAGCCTGGAATTTGATTGACCGGGGAAAAATCGGGAATTCAATTCAAAACCGGGAGTTCACTGACTCAACCTAGACTATTAAAAATTCTACCAAAAAATACGAGAAATGACCACTTTCTTCTTATGATTCAGAAAGATAAATTATTTGATTTAAAGAATGTAACGCTCCTTTAATCTGATTCTCAAAATATTTGAATACATCTGTATTTCATGAGAGGAAGAATTTCTTCTTTTTGATAATCGGATTGATGATAGCCCAAACCTACAGAAAGAATAATTATCTTCATTTTTTCAACAAAATTTGTTTATCACGTCTTATTTGCTTTTCCTTATTTATCTTATTTGGGACAGGGAATTTTTTCATGGAACGTGAACTTTCTAAACTAATCATAATTCGAAATTAGAAGAGAGGAATTTAAAAAAATCGTTCCCCCAATCTAAATTTCGTCGCGATTTTAAAGTTCCCTCTGCTTTATTTTAAATAAATAAAGTACTTCAAGCAGTCTTGAGAGTAGAAGTCGTATTCTGAAGAAGAAATATTTCTGAATTATGATAGAAAGCTTGTTTACATTGTTCATTGCTAATTCATCCTTCTTGTGTTAAAAAATTAATTACTTACTTGGAATTCAAACTTGTTTATTGAAAATCAAATTTTCATGGTAAAGTTGCGTTATTTCGATTCAAAATTCACCTCTGGTTGAAATTGTAACTACTTTGTTGAAAATCAATTCTTTTTTTTTTATTTATTTATTTTTTGTTGTTGTAAAATTCAAGTATTCAGTTGAACTTTCATTTTTCAATTTGGGAATTCAACTATTTTTCTGAGAATGAACTTCGTGGGAAATTTGCCTTTTCTGTACAAAATTAATCTTTATGGTCAAAAATTCATCTTTTTGCTAAAAATACATGTATTCATTTGAACATTCATCATTATACCTGTAAATTTATCAGTTTGGTTGAAAATCAATTTCTTCAACTGAAAATTTAACTGTTTCATTTTTACTGGAAAATTGATCTTTTCTAGTTCAAAATTCGACTTTTTGAATAAAAAATTCAATTATCTCGTTGAAAGTTTACATATTTTGTATTTTTGTAGGAAATTATCTTTTTCTTCGGAAGTTAATATTCTTCTTCAAAAATTCTTCTTTACGGTTAACAATTCAAGTTATAAAGTCGAACATTTTTTATTTTAGTCGAACATTCATCTCGTTGAAAACTCTTATGTTTGGTTTTAACTTAGTTTTTCAAGCCAAAAATTCACTATTCCATTTTTCCTTAAAAATTTTTATTTCTATGATTCGAATTTCAACCATTTTGTTGAAAAATTTTATTTTTTGGTTTAAAATTATTTTTTGTCGAAAATTGAACTATTCTAGTTAAATGTTCATCATTTCAGTTGAACATTCGTCTTTCCGGTTTAAAATTCAACTACTTTACAATTTCATTTGATTCTTCGTCATTTTTTGCATAAATGTAATAATTTGTTTGAAAGTTTTTTATTTGTTGAAAGATAGTTTTTTTTTGTTATAAGTAATTTTTTAAACTAAAAATTCAACTTATTCTAATTGAAAATTCCATAGTTTCTTATAAAAATCTATTTGTTTAGTTAAACATTTTTTTTTCAATTTGAAATTTGAGTAATTAAATTTTCATTTAATAATATTTTTCAGTAAAAGTTCATTTATCTGTTTGAAAACTCAACTCTTTCAGTTGAAGATTCCTTTTTTTTAGTATAAAACACTTATGCTTGATTGAAAATTGGTTTTTAAAATAAAAATGTTACTGTTAGATTCTTGGTTGAAAATTATTATTTTGTGGCTTCGAAATTCTACTATTTTGTTAAAACATAATATTTTTTCTTTAAAAATGATTCTTTCTATTTGGAAATTAATCTTTTGGTTTGAATATTCACCTTCATGGTTGGAAATTGAAGGGCTCCAGTTAGAATATTATTTTTTTATTCATCTTCTTGTAATGAAATTTAACTGTTCTGGTTGAGGATTCATATAGTTATCGTAAATTTATTTTTTCAATTGTAAGCTTTATTGTTTAAATTTTTTTTAATGATATTTTTTTGATAAAAATTCGATAATTTTTTTCAAAATTGATTTATTTTGCAATGTTCGATCCGTTGTATTAAAGAATGTTTAGAGTGAACGTCATGAATAAAAATAAATGTTTGTGTTTTGCGTCAAATATGAATATGTTACTCCTAGTTGAACGGAAAAATTGTAAAACATGACCGGGAAATGACCGGGAATTTGAAATCGTCCGCCGAATCGCCACCCTGATCATTATTCTCAATGTTGTATTCTCACTTGCTACCTCTAACATTCCACAAAAATAAAGTTTTTAAAATTTATGCGCCTATAAATTACGTAATCTTTTCTCGTTAAAACTCAATATTTTTGTTGTTTGGAATGTAACTGTTAATAGTAAGTTTAATCTTTCTTGTTTGAAAATTCGACCAAAAGGTTCGAAATTTATCGTTTTAGAGTGAAAATTCAACTATTCCGTTGAAATTTCAAATTTTCTGTAAAAAATCCTATTTTTATTTTGCTGGAAAATTTCTACAATTTGATACGAAATTAAGTTTCTTCTTCAAATTCAATTAATTGGTTAAAAATGTACCGTTCTTGGTTGGGAACAACTAGTTTTGTTGTTCACTTATGAATTGAAAATCAATCTTATGATGAGTAAATCTTATTTTTTTAGACAAAAATTCATCTTCCGTGCTTGAAAATACCCCCGTATGTTCAAAATTCATCTGTTTAGGTTTCGAACTTACCAAATTTTGTTATTGCTGTTCACCTTCCAGATAATTGTAGCTGTAAGATTCAACTTAGAGAACCCTTCACATCTATTAAAATGTTAACCAATTAAAGAAGTGGCATTCAATCCAGTGAGGACATAATTTTTCTGGTTATTTTCAAATTAAATTATTATACACGATTTGTATCGATTCTTTTACTGCTGCCTAGTTTTTTAGAGAACAATTATAGTTGTAAATATTAATTTCAAGAAACCTTTCCTTCTAATAAAAAATTGATTTCGGTACATAACAACAGAAAAGTTTGCTATTCATCGTTTTTTTGAGCTCTATGGTCAATGCGCAAACATAAAAAAGATCTTGGTTCATCTTTAATTTTTTTGTTGGTAGATTCAGTGATCAAACCACAACTTTTGGACCCCTACCGAATTGGAATATGGGATACAATATTTCTTCTCCCTGCCCTAATGAATAAACACCTTGAATTGGAAAATGATCCTGGTATTCATTATTAACAATAATTTTCGAATTTCAGTCTCTTCTGCAGTCTTCCGCAAACCCAAAGTCTGCAAAGAAGAAGAAAAAGAAGGCGGAAAAGGCAATAGGAGAGACCAGAGAATCCGTGCAAATTGAGGCAATGGAAGTTGACGCCAAGGCCTAACACAATCATTAGCTAAAGCAATGCAAAGAGTGATGCAGGATGCCTTCGCGGAACTTTGCGCAAAGTCACTTGGACAGAGCGATTCCCTGTAAAAAAATTAATTCCGTCGAGCTGCGAATATCTCGGTCATCCCTGCGAAGCCATTTGTGTCTGGTATTGTGTGTACTTGTGTTCGCAGAAGTATTGAGTCTTTTTCTCTCTACAGATTTCAAACTAATCATTTCCTTTTCATCGTCGCTTACGTAACTCCCTTTTTATACTTCAATATTTCTCATTTACTTTTAGAGCTAATATGTATAAGGGTCTTCTCCACTGCCAGTCAAATCAGTTGGACGGAAAATAAGATGAGCATGAATCTGCCTTCGATTAAGATCTGCTTTGGCACAATTCACTGGATAATTAATTTACCTTCTCCAAGAGTTGGCATTTTCGGCCCTTCGGAAGTTTCAAAACTTTGTTCTTACAATTACGGTGATTTATTTGTTTCTTATGATTTTTTTTTTACTTATTTGTGTTCCAGAATGGCAGAAGCCTTCATTTTCAATAAAAATCTTGATTAAGAACTGCACGCGAAAACGTTTCAAACTAAAACAGAAACTTCGGAGGGTTGAGGAAGGAGTCGAGCGAATTTTGTTGAAAATGTTTTCAAAAACATTGAGTGAAGTAAAATCCGCTTTACTGACTTTCCTTCTAGAGCATGCATTATTAAATAATCTTCAATGATTTGGTATAGACGTTTGCATATATTGAAAATATAAAAAGAAAGATCAAGAATCATCTTTGCATCCATTCGTAACCATGGGAGTCAGCCGAGCCAAAAAATGAATGATACGAACATTTGCTAGGTACAATATTATTGCATTTTGTACGTTAATTTACCTTTGCTTTTTTTGTTTTACTTTTTATACAGACTCGCGTTAGTCGTTAATATTTGATACAGACTTTGAAATAATTTCAATAATGTATCATCGTTTCAAATAATATAAGAAAACTCTGCTTGCAAATTTTGTGCTCGATGTTCACATTTCGATGTCTCCGACTTTTGATGTGACTTGCGTACAACAATTTTGCATGAGTATCTCGATCTAAACTGAGAAAAATACAAAATTGTGGAATACGATATTGTGTAATAATAGTTTCATGAGAACGCTTGATCATCTATCTGTTTTAGATATTTTTTCTACTCCAGTTGTGCATTTTTTAATGTTAGGGAATGTACTTCTAAAATGATATAGCTGAAAGTTTTTACAAAAAAGACAGCGAGAAAACGTAATTTAGCGAAGGTTCCTTGAACAAATGTCTGAGCTCTTTTTCCAAATCTAGGAACGTTTTGCTGCGTAACACTTTACACGCTGTCCAGTACACTAGGAAAGTAGATTTCGCTGAAATTAATTAAATCTCCTATGATTACAGAAAAACGTGAATTTTATTATGTATCACTCATCGATAATGCGTTTGCTACGATCCATGATCGCTGATCGGAGCGAGGATGAAAATACATAACTATAGAACAGTATTTACAATCCTCCATTCATTCTTACCCTGTTCTGAAAAACTTTAAGTTAGGTTTTTTTTTTCACCAGCATGAAACTTGCTCAAACTTCAGGTAAACGCATGGATCACAGTCTGTACCCTTTTTTTCGTAATCCCCTTAAATCTAAAAAATCTCCTAAAAAACCGAAAGTCACAAATTTTTACCCAATTTTTCCCTTTTTCACAATGTTTTGATTTATTTTTCAAGAATCAAATAGAAATTCAAGACATTATAAAACAGGACGTGTTGAAATAGATTCTTTTTGTTTATACTAATTCTTCCATTATCATCAGAACAGATTAATTTTATACGGAAAAAAAGAACTCTCAAACAAGTGTTCAATTTCAAAAAACACATGCGGATTTTGCATTGAAAATTTCATAGTTGATATTTCAGCAACAAAAAAACGAATTTTTAACAAACTGATTGAATCCTTGATAAAAAAAAATATAATCTTCAACTTGAAATTAGAAATTCTTAATGAAATTGTTGAATTTTGACAGAGATGTTAAATTTTCAATCAAATAATTTAGTTTCAAACCAAAAAAATGATTTTTAACGAAGTAATTAAATTCCCCACCCACTCTAATAGTTCAATTTAAATGCATAAAATTTTGAACCAAACAGTTAAATTTCCAACTAACGATGATTGAATTTTCAGTCAAGTAATAATTGTCTTTATCATTTGAATATAATAATATGAAATGCAATATCTCCAACCAAAAAGGTGAATTTTAAACAAAATTGTTTATTTTTCAACCAAACTATATGAATTTTCAGTGGAACCAGTTTATTTCTTCACAGAAAAGTGACACTTTTTACCAAAAAAGAGTATGTTTCTACTTGAAGATGAATTTGAAAGGAAATCAGTCAAGAAAACACGTAAATTTCTGCCAAAATGTGCAGTATACAGTCAGAAAGACCGTATTTTTCATGAAATTCCAAAAATTTTAAACGAAGAGATGAATCTCCAAACAAAAAAAAAATAATTTTCAAGTAAGTTCTTTAATAAATAGAGAAGTTTTCTGTGGAAAACGGAAGAATTTAATTTTTAGTCGAAGAGATTAATTTCCGATCAATAAGAACGAATTTTTAAGAAAAAATTAAAACTTTCAAACAAAGTTATTAATCATTACACAAACAAGACGAATTTTCAGTAAGAACGAAAATTTCAATAAATTTTGAACCTGAAGAAGCGAATTTGTTAAACTTTCGGACTTTCGAAAATGAATATCATTTTCGATCGAACAGTTGAATTTTCGAGGAAAGAGATGCATTTCTGAACAAGAAAGATTTCCAAATCAGAGAGAAGAATAAATTTCAACCAAACTGTTGAATTTTTAACTGAAAAATGTATTTTTAATCAAATAGCAAGATTTCCTACCAAAGTAGATCATTTTAAACCAAATAGTAGACAAATCTATCCGAATAGTTTGATTTTTAATATAAAAAGACAAATTATCAGCCACGAAGGATAATTCCTCAACGAAATTGTGGAATTCCATTATAAATGTTAAATATTCAAAAAAATAATTGAATTTGTTATCATAAAAGAAGAAATTTGAAACCAAGTAATTGAGTTTCTCGCTTCGATATTCTTATACTAGATGAAGAGACAAATTTTTAACAAAACAGTGCACTAATAATATTATGATGTTAGTTTTTTCTGTCTACTGGTCTCATCAATATTTAAATAATTGATTATTTAAATATTGTTT
>WSXT02207078.1:0-33537 GCA_011762715.2 Neuroterus valhalla
GGCCCCCCATAACACCCGGTGGCACATTTTTTCCCTCTTTTGCCCCCCCCCCCCCCCCCCCGCTAGGGTGCTACGTGTTTTTATTCTATTCCTTGTAATACGAAAATAAAACAAAAAATTATGAGGTAAAGTCAATTTTATTCTTTTTTAACAATCTGAATAAAAAAAATGTCGACACTAGCCGCTCATGGAAGTTACTGATGGAAGGCCCCTATTTCACGATACAGCTTGCAGTGGACAGGTTATATGTGAGGTTAGGATTGTCATCAATCACACCAACGTGCCTGCGTCAAAAGTAACTAGAAAATACCTATAGAGATTAACGTGGCCATCAGCTGATTCTGCCATTGAGCATTTACCCACTTCTGAGTTCGAAAGATCTATATAGTTTTTCACTAATCATCCACTGTAGGTATGACTCTGATATCCACAGTAAGAAATGAGGAGTCTCAAGAAATATACTTATAACAATTAGGTAAGATAGGATATGTGAGTCTATGATTGAAAGTATTACCGTTTGATGACCATGGAATATATATCATTAAACGAAATTGCTCTGGGATTATTTTATTTATATTTAAAAAATTATTATCGTATACGATAAAGTTAGTTCATTTTGTTGAAAGCTATTTATTTTTGTTATCATAATTGATAAGAACATTTAAATCTGTTTTGAGATGCAGTTTTGTCATTAGTAATCATGCGGGATCTGTAAATTGAATTTAGTTTTTGCATTTTGCTTTTATTTACAAATATCCACTGTATGAGGCTATCCACACTCAAAGAGCGTGTTTTGTGATGCGCAAGTAAGGAAAATTGTAATTCTTTTTGTTTCAGGTGAGAACAATTCCTGAAGTATCATCGGTCTGATTATTGAAGGCTCTTGTGGGTGTCGGATGTAATGCGGATAATGCGATCAGGAACCCGGATCGGTCGTGCGATAACTCTCAATGCTTACACTTGTCAGCTATCAGCTTTAGCTATCTAGACCCTATGCACTAGGTAGGCAGGAGTCTCAGACAGCATCCCAGTTGTTCTCAATGTGCAAGAAAAGCTGGTCCAGTGACCAGTTCACCAGTGAAGTCCTATGGTCAGGGCCGGCTTGAGCAATAGGCTAATTTAGGCTGACTGTCGGGCAGAATGTCCAAATTTCTTTCAATAGTGTTCACGAATATGGTTGATCAGGGTTATTACAAAAAAGTCAGGTTCCTGGAAAACATTGCTGGCTTAACCCATAGGCTAATGCAGATAGGTTAGTAGCGTACTGTGAGGCAAAATGTCAAAATTCCCTTCAACATAGCAGAGAAAAATGTTCACTCAGGGTGACGAAATTTGTTATTAATAGAGTGAACAGAAAAAATCAATTACGGTTATTATAGAAGTCAGGGTTTAGAATTGCAATGGATGATTTAGGCTATAGTCTGGGCGCTCAAACTGGGGCGAAATAAGCAAATTTGCACTGAGTCAAAATTTCCAAATTTCTCTCAATATAGTAGAAAAAATGGTCACACAGGCTGTTTCCGAAGTTAAGTTTGAGAATTCCAACACATTTTCAGGTTCTTCAGGTCAACCCATAAACATATTCCAGGGCAACTACTCCAAAAATTCGAGTTTGAGTTGATTTCAAAGCATTGTGCTGTTTGTAATACCGTTTTTCAAAAAGCCTTTATTATAATATTCTCAAGAAGATTAACTTTCTACATAAAAAAGATGCATTTTCAACTCGACTTGATCATTTTCCAATAAGAGAAATTATTTTTCAGCCAAAATGGAATAGTTACATCTCCAGTTTGAAAAATTGAATCTAAACGAAAAAGAGAGAGAAATTTTCAAAAAAATAGTAAAATTTCAAACCAAAGAGGTCTCAACAAATGCATCATTTTTTGATTCAAAAGATCATATTTCAACCTGATGGTTGGAGATTCAACAAAAAATATCCATTTTCAGCCAAAGAAGGATAAGTTGAATCTTTGATGAAAAAAAATAATTTTCAACCAGAAATGGAACGAATTTTTAACCAAAAATAAAATGAATTTTTTACCAAGAAGATGAACCTTAAACCAGAAGAATGATCATTTAATATAGTAGTTCAACTTTAAGCAGTAGATTTTTTAACCAAGCGAGATGAATTTCTAACCCAGTAGAAGCCAATAAGAAATTCCAACTATATTTTTCTTCGGAGATTATTTCTTCTTAACTGAAGTCTACTATTTTATTTGCGGTTCAGAATTCATCTCTATGGTTGAAAAATCCACGATTTCGGTAAAATTAATTTTTTTAGTTTGAGATCCATCTTTTTGGTGGAAAAAAAACCTTTTTTGATTAAAAATTATATTTTCGGGTAAAAAATTGGATTATTTTCCTGAAACTCAAACTATTTATTAGAAAGCTAAACTATTTTGTAGAAAAATAAATTTACTTCTTAGCTGTTCGTTTGAAAATCAATGTGCTTGGTTGACGATACAATTTTGTCAATGCAAATCTTTTATGATTAAAATATCGACTATTACATTTTTTGTTGAGAAATAATTTTCTCTTCGAAATTCGACAGTTTTTGATTGAAAGTGATCATCTTTTTCTTGCTTAGAATACTAGAACTATATAGAATATATATTATATGATACATAATACTAGAATACTTTATTCTTTGTTAAGAATTAGCTTTTTTTTTACTCAACTATGTGGGTTGTAGTTTCCTTCCTTCCTAAAAAGTCGTCTTTATGTTCGAAAGAACTTACCATCTTGGTTTAGAGTGCAACTCTTTGGTTCAAGTTTAATCTTCTTTGTCGAAGAATTCTACTGATAAGCTAAAAATTCATCTTTTTTTGTTGAATTTTCATCTTCGTTGAATTTTGAACTTCTGGAATTTTTAGAGTTTTGAAGCCAAAAAGACAGTTTACTACAAAATAGTTTAACTTTGAGCCAAATAGTTGAATATCTTACCCAATTATTTCATTTTTAAACCTAAAAAAGATCAATTATCAACAAAAATGTATAATTTTCTACAAGAGATGAATTTTTGAGTAAAATAATTAAATCATTCTAGAAAAAACATTAATTTTCGAGAAAATAGTAACATTTATAATTGGAGAAATCAATTTCCACCTAAAGTGGTCAATGATTGTCAAAAAAAAGGAAATTTTCAACAGAATAAGAGATGAATTTTTATCCATTTTGTTGAAAAGTCATCTGCTCGTTGAGGATTCATTTTTTTAGTAGCAAATCCATCTACTTGGTTAAAGGTAGCTCTAATTGATCAAAATTTATTTTCGTTTTGTTTTGAAAATTAATTCTAGTTGAAAATTTATCTGTTCGGTTAAAAATTAAAATATTATGACGGAGGGTAGTTTTTGTTTATTCCAAATTAACTTCTCTAGCTGTCAATACATTTTAACATTTTTGGTTGAATGTTCATCTTTTTTGTTCGTAGAACCAAATTTTTGTTGGAAAATTTTCATTTCTGGATAAATCAGACTGTTTTTCAAAATTTTTAATCAAACTCTTTCGAGGTATTAAGCACTCGGTTGAAAAGTCAACTTTTTTGTTACAAATTGATTTTCTTGGTAAAAATGTATAATTTAAGGGAAAAATTTAACTATTCGGTTGAAAATTAGGTTTATTGAAGGTAATTCGTCCATTTGGCTTGTAAATTCCACAATTTTCAGAACTCAATCCGTTGAGGGTGAAAATGCAACCTGTTTGATTAACAGTTGTTTACTACATCGTTGAAAATTATTCTGTTTTTCAATATGTTAAGAAATCTTAATTAGTTATAATATTTTATCGTTGCGCACCACTAACAGTGAAATAAATATTAGCTTTGCTTTCATTCAAAATAATAAATACTTTATCTTTTGAATTCCATATATTTTGTTAACAAAAATCAGTTCAAATATTCTATTAACCAATTTTGTATCTCAGATGCCACTGTATTGATTTGGATGGATTTCGAGTTTTTGTAGATTGTTAGCAGAAAGAAAAAATAAAGTTGTAAAAATGACCATTTTTCCACTTTATTTGTAAACACATAAGTGCAATAAAAAAGGCAATTTTCTTTAGAGTTTAGTTGAGAGTATTTTCAAAAAAAACTTTGAAAATCTATTGATGATAGTGGGCTTTAGGTTCTTTTGAAACAAATTTTGACATTTCGCCCCACTGTGGGGCGCCATGAAGTCTAGACGCGCGTTTTGTGAGAAATTGAAGTTTAGTTGAATTAAAGCAATTTAAATGATAAAAATTTAACCTCAATCTGTCTTATCCAATAATTGATGTGTCTATTTTCTCTCACTAAACAATACAATTTTAGTTATTTATAGAATCGGAAAGGGCGAGAAACAGTTTGATAACCTGGGGGCGAAAATTGTCTAAAGCCGGCCCTGGCTATGGTAGTCCGTTCATTTTGCGCTTGCGCTGCGCAGAATTGCAAGCGACGATGCCCGTCGTAACCTTGGATGTAATGGCGGTCCCGTTCTGGTCGCACAATGGGTGCCCCTCTGGTTCCCCTTCCTTTCTCCAGAGTTCAGACTTCATCTAAGCCTTTCCTTCTCCTCCCCCGCGACCCATGCCGGTTTATGCGATATCGCCATCCTCGACACTCAAGGAGTCGAAAAGCGAAAACCCGATTATGTCGACAAGAATCCCCAGCAATATGTTGAAAAAAAAACTAGTTGGGGTGAATTAAGATTGTTTGAATTCTGCTTTCTGATTCGTTAAAACGACTGCTTTCTGATTCGTTGAAACGAATTGAGCCAGCGTGGGTTTAATGCGCCTCAATACTGCTTAATTCGTGGTCAAGGTAATTTCGAAGAAAATTTGATAAAAAAGTGCAAGTCTTGGGACTCGAACCAGCATTTCTAAGTGTGGGAGTCCAGGGGCGACCACTGAGTTACTTGTCTATTCATTTAACACACTGTTAACAAATTTTGTTTGTTTACAATTTTATCAAATAGAAAATGTTATTCTCTGAAATTTCAATACGAGTATTTTGAACTTGTAAGTTGTGCGCATGCGCTGCCGATGAGCGGCGCCACCGTCAGTCTTGTAATTACAGGCTCTGAAACTCCAAGATACTTTTTTAGATAAAAATACTTTTTCACTGCTTTTTTTTGTACCATTAAGCCATAATCCTTTGCGGGGCAAGCGTAACTCGTTAAAGTTGGTCGAGTTGGGTACAAGAGAGGGCACAGTCTTCCGCCAACATGCCAACAGTACGCGGTATTTCCGAACTGTTATCCATCCAGGTACTAACCGCGCCCAACGCTGCTTAACTTCATTGATCGGACGGGAACTGGGTTTTAAAGCGTTTTTTTATTCTAAAAAAAAACCTATTGGCTGAAATGTTTTGTTATCAAATTCCTATGTAAAATTATGTCAATATAACATTTTTATAACTTGTTCTCAATGCAAAGTGAATCTGTAAATAAAAAATGTATTATTAACATAATTTTACGCATTCATTAAATAAACATTTCAAATCGTACAATACAATTTTGGGAAAGAATAGACTCTTTCAAAAATTGATCGCCTTTTTTTCTTGAATTTTCGAAATTCGTTTCTTTTTCAAAGATTCATCATTTGATGTTGTATTTAGTCTATGTTTTTGTTGTAACTTCAATCAGTCTGTTGAAATTTAAACAATTTTGGGAAATAGTTATCCTTTCTGGTTTGAAATTAGTCTTTGAGGTTGAAAATTCAGTTATGTTGATAATTGAAATATTTGTAGAAAATCGAACTATTTGGTTGGAAATAAACTTTCTTGATAAAGATTCAACTGTTCCGTTGCAAGCTAATTTGTTTTAGTTGAGAATTCAATTATTCTGTTAAAAATTCGTCTTCTTTGGATAGATTAAAAAAATTTAATTGGAACTGTTTTCCTTCTATGTCTAGAAAATCATTGTTGGTTTCAAAGTCAACGCCAGTTGAATTTCCTTTCTTTTTTGTTCCAATTTTCATCTGTTTCGGTAGGAATTTCTTCTAAATATCTGTTTTCTTCAAAAATTCCACTATTTGGTTGGGAAGTGATCTTGTTTGGTTGAGTATTTAACTATTATGCTGCTAATAATTTTTTTTTTGCTTTAAAATTCAAGTGTTTTGTAGAAAAATTATCTTTTTAGATTGAAAATTTGACTCCCGTTAAATAAAGTTTCTTTTTGTTTGAATTTTCATCTCTTTTGATAGAGATTTCTTCTAATCATCTGTTTTGGTTTAAAATTCAATTGTTTGGTTGAAAATTTAACTGTTTGGTTTAAAAATTTTTTGCTTCAATTGAATATTGATCTATTTTGTTGAAAATGTTTCCTCCTGGTGAAAAATTTAAGTGCTTTGTAGAAAATTTGTCTTTATGGATCAAAAATTCAACGGTTTGATTCAATTATTTTCTTGCAATTTTGTATTCTTTGGTTGAAACTCTAATATTCAATATTATTTATTACTATTTATTGAGTTATTACTAATTTATTATTATTTATAACGTCTCTTTTTGTTCGAATTTTCATTACTTTTGATACGTATTTCTTATCATCTGTTTTGGTTCGAAATTATTCTACCTTCATTGAATATTTATCTATTTTGTTCAAAATTCTTCCTACTGGTTGAAAATTCAACAGTTTGATTGAATTGTGCTCCTCTTTTTTAACTGCAAAATTTTTCTCAATCAAAATTCCAATGTTTGATTGAAGATGTGTTTCTCGTAATTGTTGATTCAATGATTTTGTTGAAAATTTATCCTTCATTTGAAATTCTAACAATTTAATCAGAATATTGTTTTTATTATGGCTGAAAAGTATTTCTTGGTTGAAAATTTAACTCCCGTTGAATAATGATTTTCTTTGTTCGAATTTTCATCCCTTATGATAGAAATTTCTCCTTATCATCTGTTTTGGTTGAAATTAACTGTTCGATTGATGATTTTTTTCTTTTGTTTAAGAGTCATCAATTCATGTTGCATTTTGTCTTAATGATTTGGAAATTCACTTCTCTGAGTTAAAAAATAAAAATCTTATTATTTGGTTTTGAATTTGATCAATTGGTTGGAAATTCAACAATGTCGTGAAAAAATCATCCTTCTCGGTTCAAAATTCGTCTTTATGGTTGAAAGTTTAACTGTTTAGACGAAAATTTGTCTTCATCTCAAAAATCCAACGGTTTTGTGGAAAATTCCTCTTTTTAATATTTGTAAAAAAAAATTGAATCATTCGGTTCGCGATCAACTTTCTGTTGAAACTTCAACTTCTATGTAGATAATGTTCTTTTTGGATTTGAGACTAGAAAAATTTGATTGATTTTCTTTTTTCTTGACTGAAAAATTATTCTCCGTTGAAATTTCAATTCTCGTTAAATTCTGTTTTTAGTTTTGTTTGAAACTTCGTCTCTTTTGGTAGGAATTTCCTCTTATTATCGGTTCTTGTTGAAAGCCTAACTGGTCGGTTTAGTATTTAACTATTTTGT
Organism: Neuroterus valhalla; assembly: GCA_011762715.2. Classification (NCBI taxonomy): domain Eukaryota; kingdom Metazoa; phylum Arthropoda; class Insecta; order Hymenoptera; family Cynipidae; genus Neuroterus; species Neuroterus valhalla. Next base: position 7,447 of record WSXT02207078.1, read on the forward strand.
TGAAGATTCTCTCTTTTTGAAAATTCAACTGCTTCGTGAAAAATTCGTCTTCTTGGATTAAAAATTCAACATTTTGTTCGAAATAGCTTCTCTTCTGGTTAACTATTTTATTTTTTAAGAATTTTCAGAATTTCCTTGGAAATTCGACAATTTTTTGTAATTTATTCATCAGTTTAGGTGAAGTTTCATTTTACCACTATTGCAACCCGTACTCATTTCTAGAGAGACCAGATACTAGAGAGAAAGTCCTCAATTGAACTTTCATTACCCCAGATCTAGGCCTATGACATTTCTCTATTTTCTTTTAGATTCAATCCTTCCTCTATTTCTGGAAGAAAAATTTAAATTCCAGATCAGCTTCATCCACAATCTCATATTTTGGTTCAGTGATCTGGTAGGGGTGTCTTATAACTGCTACATAATCAAGGTGGCGACTTGGCCGGGAAATGTATTGACCGGGGAAAAACCGGGAAATGACCGACAATTCATGTGACTCAACCTAGACTATTAAAAAATTCGACCGAAAAAATACGAGAAATGATCGCTTTCATTTTATGAATCAAAAAGATATTCTATCATTTGATTTAAAGAATGTAACGTTCCTTTATTCTGATTTTCAAAATATTCAAACTGATCTGTACTTCATAAGTGGAAGAATTTTAATTCTTTTCTATTATACAGGGCTTCCACTAAGTCACTTAAGTCACTTGTAATCACGTTTTTACTCCGAATCAATTTTCAGTCACTCTTCTGAGAAACAACCACTATAAGTCACTTTCTTCAAGAAGTCGTCACAGGTTGGCGACTTAACCGGAAAAGAATCGAGAATTTGATCAAAAAACGGGAATTTACTTGACTTAACCTATCTAATTAAAAATTTTACCGTAATAATACGAGAAATGAGCGCTTTCTTTCTATGAATTGCCATTATAAGAAAAACCTTCTGCAAATACATTGCTTTCTGAGATTTATTTGGCTGACTGAAGTTTTATAATCGAATTGATGATGGCCTGGCCTAAGCATGCAGATAGAATTATTTCCTCAATTTACTAAAAAAAATTATTTTATCACGTATTATTTGCTTTCTTATCATTCATCTGAATTGAAAATAATTATAATTTGGATTTAGAAAAGAGGGGTTTGAAAAAATCACTCTTTCAATTTCAAATTTGTCACAATTTGAAAGTCCCCTCTTCCTAATTTTAAATGAATAAAGTACTTCAAGCTGTTTTTGGATTAGAAGTAGTATTTGGGTGATAAATCAAGTATTTAGTTGAACATTCATTTTTGAATTAGAGAATTAAACTATTCCTTTAAGAATTTGGTTGAAATTTAATTTCTCTAACTGATGGAAACTTAACTGGTTTATTTCTAGTGGAAAACTGATATTCTCTGGTTCAAAATTCAAAAACTTATATGGAGATTTGTCTTTTTGAATTGAAAATTGAATTATTTCGTTACAAAACGATTTTTTGGTAGAAAATTATCCCCTTGTTCAAAAGTTTATTTTCATGTTTAAAAATTCTTCTTCCCAAAATGATAAAATTCCTTTTTTTTTTTTGTTGGAAAATGGTATGTTTTGGTTTCAAATCAATTTTTAGTCGAAAATTCAACTATTCTAAGAGAAATTTCCTCATCTCAGTGGAAAATTCGCCTTCCTGGTTCGAAATTCAACTACTACAGTTAAACATTTACAATTTTATTTGAATATTCCTCATTTTGTTTCAAAACCTAAAAGTTTGTTTGAAAGTTTTTTTTTTTTTTTTAAGTAACTATTTTTTGTTATAAGTAATTTTTTTTAACTGGAATTTCAACTTATGCCAATTGGAAATTCCATACTTGCATTTTGAAACTCATTTGTTTGGTTAAATATTATTTTTACAAATTTTAAATTTGAGTATTGAAGTTTCTGTTGACAATTATTCTTTTTAATTAAAAGTTGAATAGTTTTCCGGTCTGAAATTTAGCTATTCTGTTGACACTTTTTTTTTTAGTACAGAATTAATCTTTGTTCATATTTTTGTTTCGAAAATTGGTTTGAAAGAAATTTGAAACAATCCTTCCTCGGATTCAAAATTCGTCACAATTTTCCCTCTTCTCAATTTTAAATAAAGAAAGTACTTCAAGCAGTCTTCAGCATAGAAGTAGTATTCCGAAAAAGAAATAATTCTGCATTATGATAAAAAACTCGTTTACATTGTTTATTGAAAATTTATCCTTTTTTAAAATTCAAACTTGTTTGTTGATAATCAAATTTTTTGGTTAAACTTGCTTTATTTCGATTCAAAATTCACCTCTGTTTGACAAGTTCGTTAGAAATCAATTCATCTTTTTTTGGTGAAAATTCAAGTATTAAGTTGAACATTGATTTTTTAATTTGAAAATAAAACTATTTCTTTCAGAATTTATGTACTTAGTGGAAAATTTGCCTTTTTTGTAGAAAATTAATCTTCGTAGTCAAAAATTCATCTTTTTGCTTAAAATACATCTATTCCCGTTGAAGTTTCATCATTATACCTGAAAATGCATCAGTTTGATTGAAAATCAATTTCTGTAACTGAAAATTGAACTGTTTCATTTTTAGTAGAAAATTGATCTTTTGTAGTTCAGAATTTGACAAGTCGGAGAAAATTTGTCCTTTTGAATTGGACATTCAATTATTTCGCTGCAACTCCACATATTCTGGTGAAAAATCGATTTTTGGGTGGAAAATAATCTATTATAAGAATAATATTATTTTATTATTATTATTATTATTAATTATAATATTCTCTCATTATGATAATAATGTCACTATTCTATTTTGGTTTAGAAATGTTTATTTTTGTGGTTCAAATTTCAATCATTTTTTGGTCGGAAGTTAATTTTTTGCCAAAAATTGAACTATTCTAGTTAAATGTTCATCATTTCCATTCAAAATTCGTTTTTCTGATTTACGATTCAACTTCTACAGTTATAAACATTCAAAATTGCATTCGATTCTTCATCATTTTGTGTAAAATTTTTTTTATAATTGTAGTTTAACTTATTCCAGTTAGAAATTCTATAGTTTTAGCTACGAATTTATTTCTTCAGTTTGACATCCATTTTTTTCAATTCAAAATTTGAGTTTTCAAATTTTCGTTGACAATTCATCTTTTCTAGCAAAAGTTAATTTATCTGTTTGCAAACTCAACCCCTTCAGTTGAAGATTCTTTGTTCTAGCATTAAACTCTTATGCTTGGTTTGAAATTGTTTTTAAACTAAAAATATAGTGACCCATTTGCGGTTAAAAATAATTATTTTTTGAGTTCGAAATTCGACTATTTTGTTGAAACGTTGTATTTTTTCTTGCAAAATATTATTCTTTCTACTCGAAATTAATCTTCATGTTTAAATTTTCGCCTTTATTATTGAAAATTGAAGTGCTCCAGTTAAAAATTCATCTTTTTTATTTGAAAATTCATCTTCTTGTTTGAAAAATGAACTATTTTGTTGGAAATTCGTTTCTTCTTATCGTGAACTGATTTTTCCTAATTTCAAATTCAACTGTTCCAATTTTTCTTAAAAATTACGACAAGTATAAATATGTTTCTTCTAAATGACCAAAAATTGAAAAACTTGACCGTGAAGAACCGAGAAATGACCGGGAATTCGAAATCGTCCGCCAAATCGCCACCCTGATAAAACACAATTCTTTCAGCTATTCCAATTTTTTTCTTTGAGGAATAGGTAATTCAAGTTTCTCAAATTCGGAAAAGAAAACTGAAACTTCTGATCTTGAAGCTCGTCTTCTTGTACCTTCCAAGTTCTTGGGTATGATCACTGACCTTTCACGTTCAGCAGTTTCATTAACTTATGCAAGTTGGCAGACTTCATCGGTTTAGCTTTAGACCAGTAAAGTTTCTGTCTGCTTCGAAGAAATACAACTTTTTATTGCATCAGTTTTCTGAGAGGATTGTCTAAACTGAGAACAAGACCCATGAAAGGAGAACAATGCTCGAGGTCTTGTTGGGTGCGGACTTTCATCTTTGATACTTGGTTGCATTCCTCCACTTGGAAAAAATCATCATTGGTTCAAAGAAACTTCTTTTTAATCGAAGAGAAATATACTTTGGCTCTATGACAAGCAGTTTTATTTATTCTTATCAATTTCTTATGGTTCAATAAATTTTTCAAATTATGAAAGGATCATAATTGTAATAATTAGTTATAATTATAGTTATATAGAAATATTCATCCATTCATCGAAGATATGATCAGATTTCGAATTTTTTGTTTAATCTTATAAAGTCCCTACTGAGATTTCATTGGATGATTATTCTTCAACTAGAATAGTGAATCTTTAGACAAACAATTAAATACATTTCTTAACGAAGGTCTCGCACTTTAATTTATCAAATTTCAAACCAAGATTATTAATTTTCTACCAGTGAGTTTTAAATAAAATATTTGAATTTGTAACCGTAGATTTCCATTTTTATCTCAAAAGAATCAATTTTGAAAACAAACTGTGTAGAAAAGAACTTTTTACGGAATGGTTTGAAATGTTAACCCCATAATTGAATATTTCAATTAAAAATAGAAATCAGAAGAAATGTAAGAAAAGACTAGAATTTTCAATGGAGACAACTTTTTTAGTAAAGGAAGAGGAAAACTTTTAACCAAATTGATGTTTCAAGCGAAAAAGACAAATTTATTGGAAAACAGTTTTATTCTTAACCCAAAAATATGAATTTTCGATGGAAAGAAATGGCTTTTCTACAAAATGTTAAATTTTCTGCACACTAAATAGTCACAAAAATATAAGATTCCTAATCAAAAGAGATAAATTTTCGAAACAGGAAGACGAAATTCAACCGAAGTTATGAATCTTTGACAAAAAAAAAAAAAAAAAAAAATGATTAATCAACTGTTGAAAATGCAAGAAAAAACCAGTGACCTTTTTCCGAAAACTCAACTTCTTTTAACTTTCGTTTTATGGATTGAATTTTTGTTTTCAATATTTTTAATTTGACTAGTCTAATTTTCAACAGTTGAAAAGATAAGAAAAGAGCTTATTTTATGATTGAAGCGAATCTTCAAAATGTAATAATCACATTTTTTTGTTATTCAATAGATGAGCATTTCAATCCAATCCAACATTTTGAAAAAGTCGATTTTTTGTAACAGTTCGCTGTTTTTTGTTGAATTCTGAGTTGAATTTCATCTTCATGATTTGAAAATTCTTATCCCATGATTAAAAACTTTTTTTCTGAAATTTCAATGGTATTGTGATGAAAATTTCGCTATTTCCTTTAAAAGTTTCCCTTTCTTATTGAAAATTCGTCTTTTTTATGGAAGTTTCAAAATTGTTCTTGTCCTATAACTAAAAAATCTTCTTTGACTGTAAATTCAATTTTTTTTTTTCAATTTCGTCCTTTTGGTTTCAAATTTAATTCCTTTTGTTAAAAATTTCTTCTCATCATCTTTTTTTTTTTATATTGAAGTCTTTTTTTGGTCCCTCTGGTTGTTTGAAATTTATCTTTTTCAATTGGAAATTTAATTTTTTGGCTGCAAATTCCAATATTTTGCTAATAATTTGCCTTTTCCATTGAAAAGTTTATATTCTTGGTTAAAAACTTAATTATGTGGTTAAAAGGTGAACACCTTGATTAATTTTTTTTTTTTTTGGTAAAGATTCATCATTGACAATTCTTCATTTTGGTTGAAATTTCAACTGTTTTGTTTGAAAATTCATCTTCCTTGATTACAAATCTTATTCTTTGCTTGATATTTTATTTATTTTATTGAAATTTTGATCTTTTTGTTGAAAAGTCATCTTTTTCGTCGCAAATTGATATTTCGGGTTGAAGGTTCAACTTTTTGTTATTTCGTTCTAGGTTTGAAAATTTTGTTAAAAAGGCATTCTGTTTCGTCGAAAATTTATATTTTTGGTTTGAAAATCCAACTATCTTGTTAAAATTTAGTACTATTTGGTTGATATTCGACCCTTTTGTTGAAAATTCGTCTTTTTGGTCGAATGTTTATCTTTTCGATTGAAAATTTATCTATGTATTGTAATTTGACAATTTTTTGAAGAAGTCATCTTTCTTCATCGGAAGTTTAAATTTTTGGTTTGAAAATTTAACTTTTAATTTAATTCAAATTTTGAGATTGAAAAATCAACTCTTTTATAGAAAATTCGTCTTTTTAACTTGGAGCCCCTCCTCTTTTGGTAGGAATTCCCTCTTTTTCTGGTTGAAAATCCAACTCACTGGTTAAAAGTTCCACTTCTCTATCAAAAAGTATCAAGTGAATTCCTTTTCAATATGTTCATTACTCAATTGTTTGAAAAATTCAATTGTTTATTGATTCAAAGAAGCAATTTTGTTGATACTTTCTTTCCTTTTTTAGGTCCATAGAGAAGTTGACAGCCTGAAAGTCCTTCTGTTTTTAGGTCGATGAAACATCAAAGGGTAGAATGAAAATCGGAAGTGCATTCTGACTAGGAACTAGGAGGTGATTTTAATTGGAGGATCACCTTGGCAACGAGCCTTTCAAGTTGGATTCTACACTCTGACGGGGATTTCTGTCCTAAGGACGAGTTTCGCTTTTGCTCTTTTTTTTTTCCTCTGATCTCTTATCTCTTTTCCTTTCTCCCCTTCCGCTCATTTCTTCCTCGCCGAAGTCTACAACTCTACATCTACAATTCCTCTACAAGTCTACAAATCGACAACCACACTCTCGCTCCCACCTTCGGACCTCTTCTCTGGAGAGACAGTAGAAAAGTGAAGAGAGGGTGGTGATACCGGTTATTGGCGGCTGGCATATTTCACCGGGTGACCAGCAATCAAGCCTTTGTGTACGACTATATGCCTCGCAAACGGCTTGCAATGGCTCGCAATACTGCACGGATTTCCTCTGCTTCGCAGACACATGAGACGAGAGAGAGAACGAGAGAGATATAGGAAAAAAGAGAAATGAAATTAGTGAGAGAGAAGTGGGGACTACTCCAGAAAAAGAATGCATTCTAAATCAAACTCTTGAGTAGGACTGGTCGATGGTAACTGGAGAGAACTGACATTAATCCCTTGTTATACAATCACGTCGGATCACTTTCTGATCTTTCACAGACCATTCTACTTTACCGACTGATTTCACCAACGTCGGGTCGTACCGGTTACTTAGGAGCCAACCATATTCCATATATACGGCACCAATTTCGGGATTTTTTCTATCCCTAAAAAACTCTAGAAACTTTAGAGTTCAAGTCGAAATTGTTTAATTTTTCCACCTAAAAGAATCATTTTCAAACAGACAGTTGCATTAACAGAGAAATAGTTGAATTTTTTAACAAATGAGTTCATTCTCAACCAAGAAAGATTAATTTTCTACCAGAAAATAATCATTCTCAATCAGAAAGGACGAATTTTCAACATAACAGATACATTTTCAACTAAATAGTAGATTTTTCAATCAAATAGTTTTAATTTCCAGAGATAAGTTGTTCTCAACCAAGAAACACAAATTTTCGACCATAGAAGATTAATTTCTAATCCAAAAGGACGAACTTTCGACAAAACAGTTAAATTGCAAAGATCAAAAGGCCAGTTTTTAAAGGACTTAGAATTTGGAAGAAAAGTTCAATTTTAACCAGGAGAGATAAATTTTCAACCAAGAGAAATGACTTCTCCACCATGGAAGAGGAATTTTTAAACCAAAATGACAAATTTCCGACGAAACTGTTGAATTTTCAATCAAATTCTTGAATGTCCAAAGAGAGGGCTTTCTCAACCGAGGAACATAACTCTTCGACCATAAAAGATTAATTTTCAATCCTAAAGGATGAACTTTGAAAAAAAGAGTTGAATTTTCGAAACGAAAAGATCAGTTTTTTAAAAGGACATTTGAGTTCAAGAGAAAAGTTTATTTTCAACCACACGGAAAGAAATTTTTGACAGCTGCTGCATTCATAGTAGTAGGCCAGCGCAACCAAGGCATGAAAGCAGCAGCAACACCAATTTTGGAAACGCGTCTGTCACATAAGGTTAGTTTATCCGTTTCTAAGACGACAGTTGCCCACACTGTGAACGTAGCGTTCTCTGACAGGGAGAACAATTGTCATAAACAGAAGGCGTATTGGAGTACTACAGTTTGGCGCAACGAAGTTGCCTATAAGTGCCACTATTGTACCAAATTTCTTTCCATGCAAGAGAGCAATTATTATCAACCAAGGGAGATTACTGTCCTGACATAAAAGATGGATTTTTAATCCAAAAAGACAAATTTTCAACAAAACAGTTGAATTTTTTACTGAACAAGATGACTTAACTATAATACTTGAATTTTTAACCGTATAGTTTAATTTCTTAACAAAGATCATTTCCAACCAAGAAACGTAACTTTGTCTGTCATGAAAAATTAATTTTTACCCCAAAAGTTCCATCATTTACAGAAGAGGTTACTTTTCCACTATAAAAGATAGATTTTTAATCCAAAAGGACGAATTTAAAAAAAAAACAGTTAAATTTCCTAACAAAAGTAATTTCAATCAAAAACCATAACTCTTTGACCAAAAAAGATTAATTTTCTACTCAAAAGGACGATTTTTCAACAAAAATTTGAATTTTTAAGTCCAAATGACCAATTTTTCAGAAGGCATTAGAATTTCAAAATGCATGTTCATTTTTAAATGCTAGAGATTACTTATACCATGAGCTTCGAATTCCACTCCGACGATTTTTTCAGTAAAGCAGCTCAATCTCCAAGTAAGAAAAACTTATCTTTTAGAAGACAGTTGAATTTTTTAAACTTTTTTTTCCAACCAAGAACGGCGACTTCAGTAAAATATTTGGGTTCTCAAAAAAAGAATTAAACGTCCAAGAAAATAGTTGAATTTATAACCAAATAGCTGACTGAAAATAGTGGAATTTTCAGCTAAAAATTATAAAACGATCAATTATCAACGAAATATGCAACCCTTGACTTCCCACTTTTGAGAAAATTGATTTCCAACAGAAAACAAATTCTCATTTCGTCGAATTCAAAAAATAAAATGAACTTTCAACAAAATATTTGATTCCCCAACAAAAAGATGAATCTTCATCAAAGTACATTATACTTCAATAAAATATTAAAATGGTTTGATTTTTTAGCCGGAAAGGCTAAACTGAAGAGTCGAATTTTCAAGCGAATGTATAAATTGTCTGCTAATAAGTTGGAGTTCAAAAAAAAAAAAAAAAATTTTAAGTAAATAGTTCAATTTCAAACCAAAAAGAAGAATTTGTCACAAAAAGAGACGAAGTTCCAGTAAAACTGTTGAATTTTGAAGGTAAAAGACTAATTATCTACTAAGTGGTTAATTTTTTAAATGGGAAGTTTTAACCAGATGGTTCAATTTTCAACCAAAATAATTCAATTTTTCTCCAAATAGTTTAATTTCCTTTTAAATATTTAAATTTTTAAGTTAAAAATACGAATTTCCTACAAAATAGTGTAGTTTTGAACAAAAAAGTTAATTCATAACGAATGGTTGAATTTTTTACTAAATTATCAAATTTGTGTTTTGAGATTTCAACCAAAAAAGATTTTAGTTTGAAATCGAAGACAGTTGATAATTTAACCAAAAAAGAGAAATTTTCAACAATATCGTTCAACGTCTGACTAAACAGTTAAACTTTTAAATGAAAAGATGATTTTCAAACTAAGAAGATTAATTTTCTACCAAAGAAGACAAAGAATAAAATACATAAAATGAAAGATTTTTCAACAATAAAAAATTACCCTCTAACCAAAAGTATATGAAATTTCTCTTAGGTTCTATTATTTAAATGCCAGATCAATGGGGAATTAAGAAAGAATTCTTCAAAAATTGGTAACGTGGTGTGTGGATGGTAGGGTGGTCCACAAATCCCAAAGTTTAAAAAATGAAATGGGCTTGTTGAAATTCTTGTTCCTTTCCGGAAAAAAGAAAATCCCTACGAAATTTCAATCCAATTAGATGCAAGTTTGCAATCCTATATCTTTGTTGCTACCGTAATCACGAAAAAAAGGTTCACGACAGGTTTAAGGCCATGTTAAACTTACCCGATTCCTACCTTACCGAGGTCTTTTTTTTGCAACAACTCACATCCACACCGAAATAGATATCGTGTTGATATTCTGGGAAAAGCTTTAGAAAACAATAAACTACGTTTGTATACAACATTTTGTTCAAAATTTCCGAAAAAAAAATTTTTTGCGAATATTTTTATAATTCTGAACCAAATGTTGTATACAAACGTAGTTTATTGTTTTCTAAGGCTTTTCTCAAAGTATCAACCCGATATCTATTTAAAAAAATATTTCCAAAAATATGTCCAAAAATATTTAATGAAAAAATCAGACTAATATTTGAACAAGAATTTCCACAAGGCCGATTGCAATCTGCGAACTTGGCGATTTTCGGAACACCTGATAGGACAAGTTTGATAACTTTTGGAAGGTTTAGGATTTCTGACTTGAAATTTCGATTTTGGCTCGAAATTTCACTGGTTTGGTACTCGTAGTTTTGAAAGTTGAACAAGTGTCTCCATTTTTGGGCTGGTCGGAATCGAGTTTTAGGGATAATTTGTATTGATCTCAAAATCCTAATCGAAATGTTTTGTTATAGAGAGCTTCGAAGGATAATCGGTGCAAAAATAATTTGGGTTTGCACCGAATCAATGTAAGGGTCGAGGTACGCCAAGTAGGTCGCTGCAAATCCCATTGCTGCCAACAGAACCGGCAGAAGAGTTAACACTGATGGCGACGACTTTTAGCGACGAACTCTCTTCACTCGCTCTCGAAAACTTGCTAATTCTACTATCTGATGCATAGTTGTTAAATACTATCCTAACCACTTCAAAGATTACACACGGCTCGGCTCAGGATACAACCTACTGAACTTCACCTCGCTGATTATTTGAATCAAGTTCAGGGACCACGGTCTGTCCCGTTTTTTCTAATTTTTTAAAAGACAATTGAAATGTCCAGAAAAGAATCCGTTTTTAACCAGAAGAGATGACGTTTATACCATAAGAAGATGAGTTAGCAATCCAAAAGGACGAATCTTTAGCAAAACAGTTTTATTTTCTACCAAATAGTTGAATCTTCAAGTCAAAAAAAAAAGTTGTTGAGACGGTTGGATTCGAGAAAAAAGTTTATTTTTAAGGAAGTTGATTCCAATTTTTGGAAGACATTCAAATAATTTTAAAAAGTGTTCATTTTTACCAAAGGGAGATGACCCTCAAATCATAGAACGCGAATTTTCAATCCGAAAGGACGAATTTTTAGGAAAACTGTTGAATCTTGAACCAAGTAGTTGAATCTTCAAGCCAAAGAGACCATTTTTTTCGGAAGACGGTTGATTTTTTTTCTCTTAAAAGTTGATTTTTAACCAATAAAGTTGATTTTAATAAAATAGATCAATTTTCAAGAAGAAAGTTGAATTTCCAAACAAAAGTTTTTTACTACCAAGAAACATAACTATTCCAGCATGAAGATCAATTTTTGACCTAACGTAGATGGATTTTCAAGAAAAAAGGACGGATTTTTAGCAAAAAAGTTCATTTTCAACCAAATAATTGAATCTTCAAGACAAAAAGACAAATTCTTTAGAAGACAGTTAAATTTAAAAAAGAAAGTATATTTTTAAGCAAGAAATTTTATTTTAATGAAATAGAAGAATTTTTGGAGAACTGATAAAATTTCCAAACAAAGGTGATTTTCAACGAAGAATCTTTTACCATAAAGATCAATTTTCGACCAAGTATGGTTGAATTTCAAAGTAAAAAGGAACAATTTTTGAACGACAATTAAATAATTTTTCTAAATGTGTTTATGTTTAACAAAGAGATGACTCATATCATAGAAGATAAATTCCCAATCTAAAAGGACGAATTTTTGACAAAACAGTTGAATAATGAACAAAATAGTTGAATCTTCTAGCCAAAAAGACAAATATTTTCGAAAGATGGTTGAATTTTTTGAAAAAAGTTCATTTTTAACCAGTAAAGTTGATTTCAATAAAAAAGATGAATTTTCAAAAAGAATGTAAATTTTCAAACAAAGGTTATTTTCTACCAATAAACATAACTTTTCCATCATAAAAGATAAATTTTTGACCAAGTATAATTAAATTTCAAGCCAAAAGAACCAATTTTTGAGAGGCAATTGGATTTCCCAAAAAAAAAAAATTCATTTTTAACTAAGAATTTTCATTCTAAAAGGACGAATTTTCATCAAAGCAGTTGAATTTTCAAGTCGAAAAGCCTTTTTTTTCAGAAGAAATTTTAATTTAAAGAAGTTCCATTCCTAACCAAGAAAGTTGATTTCCATAAGAGAGATTAATTCCCAAAAAATAGTGGAATTTCCAATCAAAGGTTATATTTAACAATGAAACATAACTCTTCTACCATGAAAGATCAATTTTTGACCCAAAATAGTTGAATGTTCAACCCGAAACGATCAATTTTTGTAAGACAATTGATTTTTCGAAAAAAGTACTCATGTTTAACTAAGAGAGAAGACTATTACATTATGGAAGATGAATTTCCGTTCCAAAAGAAGGGATTTTGAGTACAACAGTTGAATTTCCAAGCCAAGAAGACGAATTTCATAGAAGACAGTTCAATTGAATAAAAATGCTTATTTTATGGCTGAATATAAATTTCTCTTAGAAAATTATGTTTTGATGAAAATGCATCTTTGTGGGTGAAAAATTTGTCTATTGGCTTGAAAATGCATTTATTTGTTTAGAAATCGATCTATTTTGTTCGAAAATGCAACTGTTTCGTTAGAGTCGGTTTTTTTGTTCGGAATTTCAACTCTTTTCTTGAAAAATTGTCCTCTCGGTTTAAAATTGGACATTTTAGGATAAAATAGTCTTCTTTCTTGTTTGAAAACTCATCTTTCTTGGTTGAAAATTTAACTTCTTTGTTAAAATTAGGATTATTTTGTTCAAAATCGATCTATTTTGTTGGCAATCTTTTTTTTGTCAAAAATTCTGCTATTTTGCTTAATGCATCTTTCTGTCGAACATTCATCTTCCTGGGTTGAAGATCAACTTCTCAAATAAAAATCCAACTATTTTGTTGAAGTCATATTTTTGTCACTGAAAGGGATGTAATTCTATTTATCAGGTCTTACGATCAAATTTTTAAAAAAGAAGGTTTTAGGATGAATTAAAAATATTTTTGAATTACATATTCAAAAATTATCAACAAATTTTTGGAGTCAATGTAGAGATTTTTGAAGAATGAAGACTATTGAACCGTTTTGACATTTCAACTAATAACTATTGAAATAATGTCTGATACATTCCAAATATCAGAACTTCATAAAAATTGAAGGAGCTCCCGAAAATTGGAATGTCTAATTTTTTGGTTTAAAAAAAAAAACAAAGTATAATCTAGTAAAAAAATTCAAGTTGATATTGGATTGACAAATTTAAAAATATTTTCTCATAATGAAAACTGTCGTTCTGTTTCAATATCTATTATTATCAGTTAGATAAGGGTAAAATTTACAGTCAGATACTACCTAGTTTTTTTCACATCTACTGATAGCAAGTTGATAAAAATGATTGACAGCCGTTGAGTCGATGAAAATGCAACGTTGAAACAAATAATTAATCATTTGTACTCGATTAAATGAAAGTTCTTGAAGTATTCTCAAGAATAAAGTTAATATTCAAGGAAAATAAAGATAACATTTATCGGATTATAAACTATTCAAAAATTAGTTTCTAGCGGGGAAAAAACTTATTGAAACTTAAGCATTTGTCATTCGTTCTTATCTATTAGAAGCTTGTTTGTTACGTGACAGTTTTGTTATCATTTCTTTTTTCTATGTGGCAACTTTGTCCTAAGTTACGATTTAACATAATTTATATTCACTTCCGGTACTCATGACCTTTTAACACCCACTTGCATGCTAGTAACTTAGAACAAGTGCCAAATTAAAAGAGAAAATATGGAGAGTTAAGCAATTTTCCAACCTCTTTCAGAAAAAAGGGAAAAGATCCTGAAACTAAAAGTTTGAGTCCGATCCAACAAGTTCGATATTTAGATTGGAAATTTCTTTTTCAATTAGAAGCCTATAAAAATTGAAGAGTTTTCAGTTTTCAACCTCCAAAGTTTAAAAATTCTCAAAAACGTTGGAAATTATTATAATATTCCTAATTGAAATTTTTTGAAATTAATAAACGCATGACCGATCAAAATGTTTTCTTTCCTCTGAAAAAAATTTATAAATCAAATACAATGTTTGAAAATTTGGTTAAAAAGTCATCCTTTATGGTCGTAAGTTCCACTGTTTTGTTAAAAAATCACCATTTTGTGGTAAACATAAAAAATTCATCTTTATGGCGTTTTGCATAAGGAATTAACAGTTTCGTTGAAAATTTTGTTAGAAAGTCATCTTTTTCGGTGGACAATTTGACTCTTCGGTCAAAAGTTCCTCTGTCTTATTGGAAACTCGTATTTCTAGGTTAGAAATCCAACTATTTCGGTACAAAACCGAACTCTTGTTTGAAAATTTACTTTTTCCTGGAAAAATCCACATTTTCACGTTCGAAATTCTACTTTTTTTAAAAGAAAATTAGTCTTCTTGACATTGGGATCCAACATTCCAGTTGAAATTGTCTTTTTTCCTTGACTCAAAAATCTTCTTCAGTTGAAAACTTAACTTTTTTCACAAATTTCGTCTCTTTGGTTTAAAAAGTCCACCTTTTGTTGAAAGTCTTTTTGGTTTGAAAAATTGGTCTTCCTTGTTGAAAAATCTCCTTCTTTGGTAGGTACTTCATTAAGTTTTCTGAAAATTTGACAGTCCTATTAGAATATCATCCTTTTTGATTGAAAGTTCTATTTTTAGGTTGAAAATTCTTTGGTTTTCTTGGAAACTGATCTTTTCAGGTTGGAAATTCCACTATTTTGATTAGAGATCGAATTATTCGTTTGAAAAATGAATTGTTTCATTAAAATTCCAGATTCTCAGACTCGAAATTCCATTTTTTTGGAAGGCAATTCATCTTTTTGACTCAAAGATTCAATAATTTTATCAAACTTGTTTTTTTTCATTGATATATATTCGAATTTTATCTTTTTGGTTTGAAAACTCATCTCTTTTAGTTGAAAATCTTATCGTTTGGTTAAAAATTCTTCTGTTTCATTTAAGGATTCAAATGTTTTGTTTAAAATTCAACTTTTTGATGAAAGTTGTACTAATTTGTTGAAGTTATCTCTGGTTAAAAATTCAACTGTTTGATTTAATTTAACTATTTTATTAAATAATTGATATATTTGGTTGCGAATTGATTTTTTGGTTCAAAAATTGATATTTTCGGGTTTGAAATTGTTTAAACTCTACTTTTTTATTATGATTAGCCAAGATATTTTTGATATTTTCTAGAGTTAATTTGAAGTAATTGCCCAAGTGAAGGTGAAATAATAGTGCAGTGAGTCACTGTTTCAGTGAGGAAAATAAAGGATAGCTTGGTTTAAATTTAAATGCGCTTGCTTGCATGTAACGAAATCATAACCTCGGTTAACAGACTACATATTGGATATGTGCAACCCGAGGATGGAATCATTGCCAAGGTGTCCGGATGCTTTGTTACGTGTCAGTTGCATTAATGGAAAATAGTCATTAATACATCACCACTTGTCATTTTTTGTTTCCTATTCTCAAAGTTGATAAACAATCTTATTGACCATTTAAATTTTACTCAGCTCGGATTTAATTATCAAATAATGCCAATTTTCCACCAAAAAGGACGATCTTTTGAAAAAAAACTTGATATTTGTACCAAATAGTTTAATATTTAGGCTAAAAAGGCAAATTTTTTAGAAGACAGTTAAATTTGATAAAAAGTTGGATTTTCACAAAAATAATCAAACTCTCAAGAAAATAGTTTAATTTATAACCAAATAGCTGAATTTTTAACAAAGGCTTCAGTTATCAAGTCTAAAAGTTATATTTTTTTGAACATAGTTGAATTTATAATAATAAATATAATAATAAAATTTATAATAATAAAATTGTTTAATTTTGTAGCCGGAGAGACAAATTAAACAAACAAAAAAACGCATTTTTAACAAAATACACGAATTGCTCAGCAGATAGTTAAGAAAAAATTCATTTTTGACCAAATAGTTGAATGCTTGATAAAAAAAAAAAAAAACAATTGTCTATTCTTTTTGGACTGAAAATTCCATTTTTTCCAAGGAATTCGCCTTACGTCGTAAAAATTCCAATTTGGCTGTAAATGGAACTGTTTGGTTTAGAATTAATGTTTTTGTTGATTGAAAATTCAACCAAAGAAATGAATCTGAAAAATATGAGAATTTGCATAAAATAGTTAAGTTTTTAATTAAAAATGATAAAATTTTAAATTTCTAACAAAATAAACCAAAATATTGAATAAAATATTTTATCCCTAAACCATAAGGTTTATATCTACAAACTGGTTGATTTTAAAAAAAAATGGTTTACTTTTCAATCGAATAGTTGAATTTTTAACAAAAAGTTCATTCCATGACCAAATAATTCAACCAAATATTCAACAAAATATTGGAATCCTCAACAAAAATATTAGTTTTCAATAAAATACGTAAGACTTCAATAAAATGTTTTGATATATAAGCCATGAAGACAAATAAAACAAAAAAAAAAAAGAATTTTCAACACCATACATGAATTTTTCACTGAATGGCAACCAAAAAAATGAATCTTTAACCAAATAATTCAATTTTTTAACCAAAAAGAAGAATTTTCTACGTTCAACGTTCAAAACCTACGTTCCAAAGTTAAACCGTTTTTAATTCGTCTTTTTGTGTTGAAAATCTAATTTTTCCAAGAGGATACGCTTTTTTGTCAAAAAATCAATAATTTGGCTGTGAATTCAACTGTTAGGTCTAAATTCAATGTTTGCGATCATTGAGAATTCAAGAATTTGGTAAAAATATTTTTGGTATATAAATTTGGTCAAGAAATAATCTGTTTCATTTAAGAATTCAACGATTTTGTTTTAAATTCTTTTTTTTTCGTAGAAAATCAATATACTTGATTGAAAATTAAAATACTTTGTTGAAAGTCGAACTACTTTTCAAAATATTTATTTTATTACCTAATAACTTTGTTTGAAAATTCATTTATTTTTTTGGAATTTCTATCTTTTGTTGGGTTGAAAATCTTTTTTTGAGTTGCAAATTTAACTATTTTATTCATTTGCTAAGAATTAATTCTTCTGAATTCGAAATTCCAACTGTTTGGTGGATAACAATTTTGTTGTTTGAAAATTCAGCTATTTTGGAGAAAATTAGTCCTTTTGGCTTGAAAATTATATTTCTTTCTATAGAATACGCCTTTTCGGTTTGAAAATTCAATTTTGTGATTGTCATTTTTTCCTCTCTTGAATGAAAAATCTCTCTTGGTTGTAAATTGAACTCATTTGTTGTTTCCTTTTCTCGAAGACGGTAAACAACTTTATTAACCATTTAAATTCTACTCAACTCAACTTAATAATTTCTGTAATAAATAATTGTAGTTATAACATCTTATTAGGAGTATTAATAATTAAATGGAATTGAATAATTTAATGTAATAGTTACATCTTCGGTTACAAAAGTTGATTCTCCGCAAGAAAAAAAAAATATATTTGAACAAAATAGTCTAATTTTCAATGAATGAATCGAACTTCAATAAAAATACTCCAATTCCGGAGGGGCAAGGATGAATTTTTGAGCAAGATCAATAATTGTCCACCAGAAGACAAGTTTTTAAAAAGTCAAAATAAATTTCGAAGGAAATAGTTCAACTTTTAACTAGAAAAATATTTTTTTCAACCAAAAAGGAACAAGTTGAATTTTCCGATTATAAATTACTTTAAAAAAAAAGGTAAATTTCCAGTCAGTTTAATTCAAATATAAAAGGAGAAAAAATTTCTTTCGTTTAAGGATTTACCTATTTTTATTAAATTGTTAATACAGTACATTTGAGAAATTCGACGTTTTTCGCAAGAAAAAAGCAAATATATTAAAAATTGGTTATCATGAAAAAGTTATTTAAAGTTATATTTGGTTTAAAAGTTATCTTTTTCGGATAGGAAATCAACTTTGTTTGTTGAAAATTGTTTTTTTGCTAGTTTAGTTCAACTATTCTTTGTACAGAATTAAAATCTTTTTTGTTAGAAATATCAAACATATATTTTTAATTCAAAATTCTTTTCTTTTTTTTTTTTTCTTCTTAATTTACATAACTAAACGAAACTGTGGAAACTGGTAGGATTTGTTCGAAATTCTGGAATTTAGAGGATTTTTCAAATTTAAAGGAGAAACGGGTGGCAGGACTCAACCCTGACATAACGACAAACGCTGTTGAGTCCTCGTTTCTGCATAATGATTTCATTGTGTTGTCAACCTTGTCTCTTTTAAATCCAGAATCCTCTCTCGATTTCCATTCGTATTAAACGACAAATAAGAAGGTGGCCTCGCAATGGCGCCCATTCTGCGCTTTAATTCCGTATGAATTGACTGAAAACCAAAACTATCGGACCTGAAATCATGTTTTCACACTCCAGCTACAAAAATAGAATCTTGGGAACTAAGGTTCGTTGGCTCTAGTCTCGTTACATCATTTCGGAGACAACGAAGTTATTTGGAAAACTGGGGAAATTTTAAAGCAATATGATGAATTTTTTTCTAATTTTCAGGTTGCTGAAAACTCAAAAGTCAATTTTTTATATTAAGAGTCTGGGAATTATACTTCTTTTTGGATTTCTGATGTCCTAGTTCAGAAGTTGAATTTTTTCGAAAAATCTCCTGCATCAAATAAGAGTCATGATTCTGCTCCAAAGTTCCCCGTTTGAAGTAAAAATTGTAATCCTTATGAAAAATTCCCTGAACCATCTAGAAATTATCATTCTTTTCAAAAATGTTCTGTTTCAAATAGAAATAATTTTTTTCGAAAGTTCCGGTTCCAAGGCAAAATTGTAAGTCTTTTGAGAAATTGGCGGTTTCCAGTCAAGAACGTAATTTTTTCAGAAAATTCCCGAACTTATTGAAAAATTTCATATTCTTCTGGAAAAATTCCCCGTTTCAATATTATATTTTTCTTCAAAAATTTCCTATTTCAAATAAGAATTGTGATTTTTTTCGGAAAATCCCCGCTCCAATTGAAAATTGAAATTCTTTTAGAAAATTCCTTGTTCCGAATTAAAATCATAAATCTTTCAGAAAATTCTCAGCTCCAATTGAAAATTTTTGATCTTATAAGAAATTCCGTGAAAGAAGTAGAAATTTTTATTCTTCTCGAAAAATCCTGTTCCAAAACAGAATCAAATTTCTTTCGAAAATTCCCCGCTCTAAATTAAACTCAAAACTGTAATTCTCTCAGAAAAATCTAAGCTCCTTTCAAGAATTTTAATTCTTCAAGAAAATTTTCTGCCCGTTCCAAGTGAACATTGTAATTTTTTGACTGTGAACTCTTCTAAATGAAAATTATAGTTATTCTGAAAAATGTCCTGTTCCAAAACAAAATCAGAATCATAGAATCATATTTCTTTTCGAAAGTTCCTCTTTCTAAGTCAAGATTATAAGAATCTTGTAGGAAATTCCCTGAACGAGGAAAGTTAACATCCTCTTCAAAAAATACCTGTATCAAATCAGAATCTTAATTCTTTTAGAAAATCCCCCTTTTAAATTCATAACATTCCAAATTTTGTATTCAAATCTCCCATTGCTTTTTAAAAGAAAAAAACTAGTGGAAAAAAAATGCTTAGATGCTAATCAGATACGAATTCACGTGACGTTCCTAATTAGAATGACCTTCCGCTGATTACAGATGGAGGTACGTCCGCAATAATTTTCGCGACCTACAAGTTCTATTCAGGGGATTGGTTTAAAATAAAAACTTCAATAATAGAGACAAAGAGCCCCTCCTCCCCCTTCCTCCCTGTTGGAGCCAAAAAATTTCTCCAATTTCATTTGATAAACGCAAAAAAAAGCACGAAAAATTCAAAAATCATAATTGACAAAAAGACCAATTTTCAAACTACAAAGATGAATTTTCAACCAAATGGTCGAATTTTCAAGCGAAAAAGATGAAACTTCAACAAAAATACTGATGCATTTGTAAAAAAAATGGTTAATTATAAGCCAAATAGACGATTTTTTTTAGAATACAGACAATTTGAATTTTCGAATGAAATAATACAACTTTTTAACAGAACCATGGAATTTTCACCCAAATAGTTGGATTTCCACCAACGAAAGTTTAATCATCAACCAATTGGTCGAATTCTCTGACAAATAAAATCAAACTTAAACCAAAAACAGTTAGATTTTGAATCTTTTACGAAGCCGTCAATTATTTGACCACAAAACATGACTTTTAACAAAATAATCAAATTTTCAACAAAATAGTTGACATTTTAACAAAGAAAAGAAATAGATTTCGGATTCTCTAGGAAAAAAAATATAATTTTTGTCTCGGAAAGACGAATTACACAATAGTAAAAATGAGAAGTTAATAAGAAACAAACAATTGATTTCAAAACTCAAGACAATCAATTCCTATTAAAAAATATAATAGTCGAGTTTACAGTTCGAAAAATGTATTTCCAACCGAAAATGGATGGATTTTAAAGTGATAAAATGAATGTTCTCTAAACCAAGTTTTTCAATTGTCTATCATGTAGATTAATTTTCTACCAATATAGACAAACTTGTAGCAAAATTGCTAAATTTTTCATAAACGAAAGCATTAATTTAAACCAAATAGTTGATTTAACAACCGAATGATTGAATTTCAATTTAGAAAAGGCAAATTTTCTATCAAACAGTTGAATTGTCAACCAAAAAGTCGATTTTAAACCAAACCGTTTAATTTTGAACTCGAAACAATCAATTCCTTGCAAAAAATGAAATATTCAAATTCGCAATCTAAGAAATTTATTTTCAGCCGAAAAAAAAATAATTTTCCACAAAATAGTAGATTTTTCAACCAAAGTGGTAGATTTTTAACTGATAAAATTCTATTCAAGAAAGTAGTTCAACTTTCAACCAAGTATTTGAGTTTCCAATTGGGTAGATTAATTCTCAACTGAAAAAGAAGAACTTCAAACAAAATAGCTGAATTTTCAATAAACGAAAATATTTTTTAAGGACCAAGCAATTGAGTTGGCTGCCATATTGTCTAATTCCCATGCCAAAAGGTGAATTATATAACAGTTGAATTTCCATACAAAAAGTTAGGTTTGAAACAAACAGTTGACTTTTAAACCTAAAACATTCAATTCTCAACAAAGAATGGAGTAGTAAAAATTGCAGTTCAAAAAGTTGACTTCTAATCAAATAGAACAAATTTTCGAACAAAAGAGTTAAGTTCAATTTTCAAGATAATAATGGAATGTCAACCAAATATTCAAATTTGTAAACGAAAAAGATACTTTCTCAACCAAGAAGGTGCATTTTTCACTGATAATTCAAATTTTCTAAATCAGAAATAATTGTTTTCAAGAAAATGTAATAGTATATTGCAAAGCAAAAAGACTAATTTTGAATAAAAAATGGTTGAATTTGAACCAAGAAGACGAATTCAAACCCGGAAAGATTCTTCACTCATAAAAGGAAAAAATGTCATCAAAATTGTTGAAATTGCAAGCAAAAAATAATTGTTCTTATTTTAAAGGTGAATTCTAAAAAAAAATATTACACCAAAAAACCAAAAAAGTCGGATTTTTTTATTGCGTTCAATTAATTCAGTTTGCAATTAGGTTAGCTAACTGCTTATTAGGCGAAATTGTTATCTCCATGATGTTACTTTATCAAATGAAAATAAAACAAATATTTTTTCAAGATTCAAAAATATTTTGAACATCTGATGTAAAACTTTTTTAATAATATTAAAAATCAATTCTAATCCCCCTTTCTGAGGGAGAAGTCCAATTTTTTCCTAAAATCAAACTATTAAACTGCTGCGATTCATGTTATATTTGAAAACAAGTCTATGAAGCTGTTGCTGATCGGTGAATAAAATTATGCTCGATATAATCATTCTCTCAGTTATTCGAAAACAGTTTCGTTCGAAAGAGTTGTTTTCGTAGAGGAGTTGTCTGCGGATTCTAAAACTGGAGATTTTTACCAGTCTAATCTCTAAATTTATCTCGAGGCTGCAGATTTCCACTGGTTCACGAATGGATCGAAATCAAGTTATGCGCACGTGATCTCGAAAATGAAATATGATGGATCTTCTTCCGTGAGCCTTTCTCTCCTTTTTTTAATTGGACCCTTTTTTTGTTTGTTGTTTTTGTATCCAGTTAGATCTGTTCCCATTACATATTTTGGGTATGAGTAATCCTTCGAATCTGGCAATTAGATTTGAAAAAGGAAACTGGGATTTGAAAGGTGGTCGGAATTAGAAAGAATAGCTGAAAGATGGTGTTTACTGACTATTATGGTAATTAATTTCTTGAACGTGATTCACAATCTTCAGAGTCGATAAAAACATATCATAATCTTCGAGAAAGTTGCTCTTGATTGGTCAGTCGTCTTTGGTACTTCCGTCTTTTCTTTTGCACAAATAACAAATGTTTACTACGATGAAATTAGGAAAAACCTGAATTCAAGAATTTGAATCCGATTTCCGAAACTATTTTTAAGGTTTTCCAGTTCTGTTTTTGATTTAGCGAAAAACCAATTTTCAATTTTTAATATTTTCCTCTCAGCAAACGATTCTAATCATCATTTTTATTTTTGTTTCAGCTTATGGTACAAAGTCCTCAAATAGTTGAAGCGAGGGAAGGCGTGAGTGCAGTATTTCTACAAGAAAGTCGCCAAGTTGCTGCCAAGAAATTTTTATTTAGCGGAACTGCAAGGCCTTCAAAACGTCGACTCCATCAGTGATCAAGTTATCCGGGGGAGGATCAGGTGGTGGGGAGAGTTCATCCCCAGGCCCAGGCCCTCCTCCCCCTGCAGCCCCGGTCGAGCGAAATGAGCCGACTGAAAAGAATGGAACGAGATCAGAAGGAGTCGACCAGTTACGATCAAATGCGGAAGCCACCATGAGTTTTGTATTTCAGCTAGGTTCTGTGGGTAACGCTGAAGAAGTGGAGAACAACAATCCGCTCTTAGCTCCCACAGAAAACACTCGTCTAGCAGTCGAAGCTGCCTCTCTTCCAAAATCTGTGGTCACCGTAGCGAAATCTCAGAATTTGCAGAACCTGAAACCCGTCAATTCATCCATCGTCTCCATCACTCATCCCGCTTCATCGGCTATTAAACCGACCACCGCCAACTTTCCAATAAACAAAAATGCTAAAGAATTTCAGAGGATCAGTTCTCAAACGAATACGACTCAGGTTTTGTCCACAAGGGTTATTTCTCAAAAAGTGCCATGCAGCTACTCGATGCATCCGACGCCGGTTAA
Source organism: Neuroterus valhalla (assembly GCA_011762715.2). Classification (NCBI taxonomy): domain Eukaryota; kingdom Metazoa; phylum Arthropoda; class Insecta; order Hymenoptera; family Cynipidae; genus Neuroterus; species Neuroterus valhalla. The sequence goes on from WSXT02207078.1 coordinate 30,853, forward strand.
CACTTCATCCTCAGTGAAGCAACCTCCACCCTCCACTGGAAGCTCTCTTTCAAATCCTTCAATTCAAGTTCAACCCGTTTATTCACAGAATTCAGGACAGCCAGTTAAGGTTCAAGGTACTTCCGAGGTATCGATTACCAAGCAAACACCAGCAACCATGAATACGCAATTTGCGGGACAGCTAAAACTCCAGCCACTTACTGTTCCAGCAGTAGTTAACTCTCCAATTCAAACTATTGCTAATACCACGATTTCCAGTATTCAGAGGTTCCAGGTAAAAAATCAGAACGTTGGTCAGAATGCTAATCAGCTGCAGAATGTGAATCAGAATATCAATCCGCAGAATGTGAATCAACAGAATTTGAATAAAGCTAAGGTCATAAGCAACTTGAGTCAAGCTACCATTCAGCGAACCCCCGTTTCGAGGATACAGGCTGCCCCGAAATCCCAGGTGCATTCTCAGAATGCGCACATCTCGATGAACCAGGTTATGAGCAACGCGAACATGCAGAGAGTACAGCAGATCAATCCTAATATTCAGAAAACACTAGCCCCTAACGCTCAGAAAGTACAGCAGACTTTTATTAATCAAAAACCCTTGCCTCAGGGTTTGAATAATTTGAACCAACCTAATCACAAGAATCAGCCTGTTAATCAACCTCATCAAATTATCCATAAGGGACCGGGCCTGCCTACGAAGATTGCAGTCCAGAGACAACAAACTGTAAATAATGCTCAGAAACCTGTTTCCGCAGGTGTTATGCAGAAACCATTGCCTGGACAACAAGCACTACCTGTGCAACAGATACAAAAACCGCAGAGTCAGCAGCAGAGGCCGATCGTTGGAAATTTGCAAAAGTCTCAGACTTTGGCGAGTGTCAATCCAAGTAGAGTACAAACTGTAACAGCGATTTCTAAAAGTAATAGTGTACCAAATATAGCAAAAATGCCACAGAACTCGAATGTTTTAACGATAGCTAAGAGTGGAAATCCACAGCCTCAGGTAAACGTGCAGACCTCGCATCTTCAACAGCAGTTGCTCAATCCGACTCTACATCAGCAGTATCAACATAGTCAACTTCAAATTCAAAATCAGCATTTGCAGCAGCAGCACACGATGATGCAGAAACAACAGATGCCCCCACAGATTCAGAAAAGTCAGAGCATACCGAACATGCAACAGAAAGGGGCTACCATAACACCAGTTCCAAATAATCAGAAGTTACCTGGAAACGTAAATTCTAAGATGCACCAGTCACCACAGCAGCAAATGGTCCTCAGAATGGGGACGCCGAAGAATCAGCAAAACGTTCACGGAAACGCGAAACCAAATCAAAAAATGGCGAACGCTATGAAAGCTTCGAATCAGCAAAATCCAATGCAACCTTTCAATCGGAATACAAATGCCCAATTAAAAATTGTCCCACAACCGCAGAATGTGATTTGTCCACAAAATACCCAGAAGCAGCCAGGTTGTATCAAGACTATTCCGGCCCAGAAACCATCTCAGAGGAATAATGCGCCAAAAGGAGCGATTAAGACTTCGTTGAATACGAATATGAATCCTTTGAAAATCCAGAGTGCGGTGCCGAATGTTTCTCAAAAGACCAGTATTAAGACCTTGATGCCTCAGCAAACTGGGGGACCTAATATCATGGTTCAGAAGAATCAGCCGGTGAAGGTTCAGCCGCAACCGATGCAGCAGAAGCAGATTATCATGACAAATCAGTTTCCTCAACAGGGAAGGCAACAAACTGGACAAGTTAAGACTTTGATGCCGGTCCATGTTGCGGAACCTCGGAGAGAAGTTGAAATTAAGTAAGTTGACCTGATTGGGTTGCTAGACAAAAAAAATTAGTTCTATGGTATATTCTAATCTCGAACTGTTCTTTCCTTTTTTGCAGAGTTGAAGCAGAATCTAGCCTACCGAAGGAAGAAGATCCCCAAAAGCGGCCCCCATCTCCTAGTAGAAGGGTGCCGCTACCTTACGAGGTGGTGCTTTTTTACCCAAAACCTATTGAATTATAAAAAATCGACATTTTAAAAATAATTCATAATTTTTCAATGAGATGTACTTACTTACCTTTTGATTTTCAAATTGTAGTGTCTGCAGTTTGTCCTTCAAGATCACAACTATGGTGCTCCACCACCAAGGACGCCACCGCCACAATCACCTCCTCCACATCAAAAACCACCACCAGTTAACGGTGCTAGCAGTTCTACAGTTGTTACTCAAAATGCGTTCAACTATGGACCAGGTATATACAAAAAAAAAAACATTGTTCTGTCTAATGTCCGAGCGGGAAATGCGAGTTCGGAGACTCATTGGCAGACGAAAAAGTTATCGATAACGTAGAATGGAAGATGTTATTTTGTCGACCAGGGTAATTAATCAATTATTTAGAGATGGAAATTTTGCCGATTACTGGTCAGAGGATTATTTTAGAGAAATGAGAAAAAATCTGCCGCGGCCCGGATTTGAACCGGGATTCGCCACTTTCTCATTTCTCTAAAATAATCCTTTGACCAGTAATCGGCAAAATTTCCATCTTTAAATAATTGATTAATTACCCTGGTCGACAAAATAACATCTTTCATTCTAAAGTATAATCAGATTCGGTTATTAATTCAGACTAGACCCTGTCTAAATCACACAGGAAGAAAGAGACGCAGACTCGCGTCCTC
>WSXT02207079.1:0-18119 GCA_011762715.2 Neuroterus valhalla
AGGAAACCCAACTTCAAGCGACTTGATAAATCAATTGCAAAAGTAACAGTCATGGATAAGTTTTTTTTATAAACTAGAAATCAGTATATAAAAATTCAAGAAAATAGTTAAATTTTCAACAAAATCGTTGAATTTGCAAATAAACGAGATGATTTTTAAACTTCAATTATGAACCTTTAACCCAAAGCATGGATTTTTGACAGAAGAGTTGTATTTTAAACCGAGTAGTTAAATTTCTTACCATGAACATCTATTTTTAACCAAAACTTGTGAACTACATTTCGAAAATAACTAAAAAAGTAATGATTTTTACAGTAACTGTGAATGGAAAAAAATGTAACTAGTTGAGAATTCGTCACTTATTTATGAAAAATACCTGGTGACCGCTATCGTTACAAAAAATGGTAACTAAATAGTTACTTCCTATCACTGAAAAGTAAGTATGATAAATTAAACTCACCATCGTTATTATATTTGTTCTCTCGCAGAATAGTACTTGCGACATTTATTAAGGCAGTAATGTGAGGTTTAAGGACTTCATGGCCAGCTTTGTAAAGAGTTAGAATGCTTTCAAAGACAGCCTTGTGTTCCTCAAAGTCTTCTGTGAGCGGCAACTGATTCAAAAATACCGGAAAAACTTGATCTAAGGGCAAAATCGCAAAATTTGTGCTAATAAGTCGCGCGATTGCGCCGACGACATTATCTCTCGCTCCAGCGTGCGACTCATTCTGGATTCTATTCGACAAGATTTGTAGGATGTCAGGATAGTACCTAAATTTCGTTAAGAAAAAAACACCTTGAATCAGAATTAACCGTTAATTCTAGGATATTGGGATTCTAATGTTGCACTGCGACACCTGATGACCATCTAGCGAAATAACCAACAAGGCTGCCTATGGGATACGAGTAGCATTGTTTACATGCGTGTTGCACTCAAATAACGCGATATTAATTAATTTTGTGTCAGATTAATCAGTTAGAAGTATATAAGAAGTTTATTAAGTTGATAGAAAATCTTAAAAATGGAATTCTCCTGGAATCATAGAAAGGGAAACGATACTCGCAAAGGCAATGTGTGCTGTGTTGTCAATTACAACTCCAAAAAAAAAATTACACTAATTTTAGTTTCCATAAAGTACCAAAATTCGGCAGTGTTACTGTTACAGTGAAAAATCTTGTTGGAGAAAACATTGTTGTTGATAATCGTTACAAATGTTTAAAACGACTCAAGATTCAAGATACTGATCAAAAAACACTAGTTTGCTGTCTACATTTCAGCGTTGATGATTACGTATTTCCTGGTTTGTTTTTTATACTGTCATTACGTGATTATTAAATAGAGTTATTATCATGATCATTAAATAAAATCTATGGTTAATCATATCTCCCCTTTGTAAGTCGTTCCACACACGATTATAAAACCAGAATTGATCGCTCTTTCACCTTCGATCATAGCAACATTTTTATCACATTTAAATTATACTTTACTTGAATAAACGTGTTAAGACTAATGCTAATCATATGCATGCCGAATTCCATAGGCAGCCATGTTTGTTTTGATACAGTAGCGCCTCTTTGCCCGCGGTGGATGTTTTCTTTGCCAATAATTTATCAAATTAATTTTCTAAGGATACTTGTAAACCAAGTCTCTTCCATGGAACGAAATCTCTCCGATCCCATAGATTGCATTGTTGCGAACCTCAGCGTTCGGATCGTGTGTGAGTTTCAAGAATGTTGGTAAAATTTGGTCCACGAAGGGTGCAACTGCGTGTTTCAGTCCGGAAAAACATTCAGATATCGCTCCAACAGCAAATGATCTTTGTGCCTCGGTCTTATTCTTTTTCTATCAGAAGAAAAAATTTGTTAGCAACTTAGTCTTGCATCAAGTAGATCATTTAATTTAAAAAAATACCATTTTATCTAGGAACAATGGCAGAACTGTTTGGAAGAAAAGAGCAAATTCTTCGGGAGGAATTATCCTCCCAAAGTTAGTTAACACGTCACCGGCACATTCTACCAACAATTCATCTTGCTCAGCTTCCATGTCCTCGTCTTCTGCTTCCTCCTGATCTTGGCAATCAGTTCTTCCTGATAATTGAAATTTATTGTCAACGAAATTGACACAAATCAAAGGATTCTCACGAGAAAAACGAATAAACTTGAAAATCCAAATATTCTCCTTGAAAAATTTTATATTATAAAAATAAAAGCTCAAATTCTTCACCTGCGAAAACTTCCGTAATGCAGTTCATGATCGCATCCTTGTGTCCTTCGCCCACAATAACATCAGACTTGATTTCCTTCAACATCTCTGCAAGAGCATCCAAGCCCCTTATAACTACTGTACGTTCAGAGTCCAATCTAATTATCTCAGAAAGTTTGGGTACCAAAACAGACAGGACTTTCTGAGTCGCTAGTTTGCCTTCCCCGCTATTAATCTTAGAGAAATTAATAGCAAACTGAGCAAGGGCGTCTATTGCAGCCGTTTTGATGTCATCTTGAGGATAATTGATAATTTTGAAAACTTCTTCGAACGAGACTTCGAGGAAAGGCATAAATACTTCTCTAAAAAATAGAGAAAAAACAAAGAATGGCGTATTGCAGTTGACAGGTTCTCAAAAGATATTACTAATATTGTTATTGCAAGAATCCCAGCGGTTTAGTAGTGCGACATGAGGTGAAAAGAGAGGTTTCATTCCGAAGAGAGGCGATTAAAAGGAGATTTCATTCACTATTAAAAACCAGCCCTATCCGACTCCCCGACATTTTGTACAGCCGCTGTTGTCGCTTACAAGTTCCACATTATGAGTGAACTCATCTGCTGACCACCAGATAGCGCCTCATTCGTCCTGTTCCAGAAATCATTGAGTCTTATAAGTCAAAACTCTTAAAATAATCGAACAGCGGTTTTCAATTTATCATTATAGCTTCTCGTGATAATAACGAGATTTAGCGTGATTTCGTGAATCTTTCGATACGTTGAATATGAGTCGTTACAAGGGCAGGGCAGGTCCCTTCTGTAATTCGGGAATTGGAAAAAGTAATTCCTCGGCAGGATTGAACATTACAATGTGGTCAAGTTGTTTGTGAGCTAGATTTTTTACCCGAACAAATTGTCAGGAATGTCAGACTACGCGAAATAAAATTTAGATAGAAGACAAATTAGGAATAAAAAAAAATATTTAAATTGACAGAACAGGAAATTTCAGTGTTTTTTCTTTATACAAAAGTAATGTAAGAGTTTATTATTATAAGCAATTTTATAGAACTTCAAAAAGAATTATTTATTAAATTATAAAAATGAATTTTTAATTGCTTAAAAAATGTATGTTGGTCAAAATACGTTGTTTTTTACAGGAAATTAGGCGAAATGTGTGTTTCGAATTTGCCAAAAAAATTCTACGAAGTTTTTTTGAATTTTGTGCTTTGTTTTTTAAAAACTTCAAATTTTTATTTTATCCCTAATCAATTTTGACATAATAGAAATATTTATCGCTTTCTTTTTTCGTTTTTGATAGCGTTTATTGCCCTATTTTGAAATCTACTGAAAAATATGAAGAAGGTTCAAAATAAATGAAATCACGGCGATTTCTCTAAGAATATGAAAGGTGGTTAGAAAAAAAACACTCAAATTTTTTTCTAATCTTTTGTTGAATTTTTTCTTTCATGAGGAAGATATGTTGTGAGTTTTGTGCGGGCTGAATAACTATTGTTGCCAGGAGAATTTCTTTCATAAAATCGAATTTTTTAATTTTGCTCACAAACAATAGATAAGAAGAAACTTTGAGAGGAAACTTTGCACGTCTGAAAACGTTCTATGAAAATTACATCTTGGGATACTTTACATTGTTGCGAGGAAAATTCAAAAATTAATTTTTAGGCGAAAAAGAATCCTCTTGGCCTAAGAAATGGGTTGGCCCGCATAAAGCTCAGGGGATTCCTTTCTTCTATTAGCAAAAACTTTTCAAAAATATAAGAGAGAACAAAAAGGTGGGATTTTCCAAAAAATCTTCTTTCATGGTCTCAAAATTTGATGAAAAAAATTTAAGATTGTTTGCTTAACGCTACCTTTTCATTATTCACAATATTTAAACAAAGTTCCTGCTGATAGAAGAAAGGCATAATATCAGCTTTATACGGGCTAAACCATTTTTGAGGCCGGGAGAATTATTTTTTTTCCTAAAAATTTGATTTTTGAATTATTCTCTCAAACGATACAAAATATCGTGAAAGAGCGAGGGGTTATTTTTATAGAACTTTTTTAGACGAGCAGAGTTCTGCCTCAAAATTTTTTCATATCTATCGTTGTTTACAAGAAAAATAAAAGAATTTGATTGTATGAAAAAACATCTCCTGACAACAAAAGTTATTTACCCCACATCAAACTCATAAGATAAATTCCTCATGAATTTTATTAATTATATACCTTTTTTTTATATTTTTTGGGTGGCTTTTGAAATAAGACAATAAACGCTATCAAAAACAAAAAGAAAACAAAAAATATCTCAATTAGGTCATAAGTTATTGAGGATTAAAGAAAAAATGAGAATTTCTGAAAAAAATCACAACATTCAAATAGATATATTCTAAAATTTTTTTCTTTTTGTAAATTGGAAAAATACATATTCTGCAACTCTGAGTGTAGAACCTTTAAGGTCTGCATAAAATATCATTTTTCGTAAATTGCTAGATGAATTTTCCGAGGAGAATATTATTATTACTATTATATTATTAAGCCATATCCTTTTGAATTTCTAAGAAAATTTCCTATAGAATGTGATATTATAGTAAGAGTTTGAAAGCATTAAAAATTGTTTGTTTTCGAAAATCAAACATTTTTATTAATATTTTGTACATTCTTTTATGTATATAAATATATTAAACGCAAATAAGTAAACATTTTTATTGATGTTTTGTACGTTCTTTTATATATAAAAATATTTAAACCGCAAAAAAATGTTAATGTTTGACTGCATTTTATACATTGAATTTTTTCTAAATTTTTTATTCTGTATTATTTTTCAACGTTCTTATTAATCATAATCAACGATTGGTTATTCGCTGCAGGAAGTTTTAAAGATTGGAATTAACGCATACTTGTTTCTGCATGTTAGATACCTATTGTTAATAACAAACATACATGGAGTTTTTATTTTAATAATTTTATATTAAAGTGCTTTCAGAATAAATCAAAATATTATGGATATAAATTGTTTAACGCTTTCAAATGTTGCTTGGAATATGTGAAAATTTGATAATACAAGCGATGCATAGCACTTTTAGAATAATGTTTTTCCAATAATCCCTTTAGACTTGAATGATTTTTATATTTTTTGAATATCAATCACTTATCAGATAATTGTTGTTCCTAATTTTGCAAACTTTAATGATCGGGAATGTTTTTATATATTTTTAATTATTGATTTTCCCATAAGACCAATGCTTTTCTGAACCAGGACGATTGACGCGCCGCCCGACGGATTAGTTCACCCGCGAAGTGGGAATATTAAATATTGCATTCTTCATTAGGGATTCGTCTATCTTGATGGAACATTCAATTACTTTGATGAAAATTCCGAATTTCGGTTAAAAGTTTGTTTTTTTTTTATGTAGAAAGTTTATCTTTTCAATATAAAAATTAATCTATTTTGTTGAAAATGCAACATTTTTACTCGAAATATCAGGAATTAAAAACAGTCCAAGTCGAATTAAATAGAAAAACCACATTAATCTCATCTGAAAGAATTCATATTCTCATTTTCCTAGAATATTTCCTTCATTTCCCCTGCTTTGCTGCATTTTGGCCTGTGCAAAATTGATGAAGAACTCGTTTAGGCACTATGTGGAGTAGGAATCATTTAAAAGAATCTGTTTCGAAACTCCTTGTTTTCTATTGTCTTGAATTCCAGTTTAGGATTCATAATAAAAGAGGTGGAACTTAGCAGAAAAGATGGAAAATGCATCAGAATTCCTAATTTTATGTGTTTGAGGGGATTTTTCAAATTAAAGAGGGAAAAGGAAGTTGGATGAAAGAGGAGACGGACTGAGATCTCTTACTGATCTTCTTGAAAATGTGTGAAGAACTTTTAAATTTCTTCCTAAAAAAAACTCACTCTGTGTGTTGTGCGATCTCCTTTAGTGCGAGAATAGCCTCCTCTTTTTCCTCAACGTAGGCATTCTCCACACTAAATCCAGCAATATCATCGTCGTCATCGTCATCCTCGTTGTCTGTATTTTCGATGTCTTCTTCTCCTTCGCTTTCACTGTTAGCGCCGTAATTTTCATATACGGGAAATGCGGCTTCTTCATTATCTTTATAATGCGTCTGTGAATTTAAAAAGGGATTCAAGGAATTGAGAATTATTATATTACTTAATGTATAATTATGTTGTTGGAATATTACAAGATCACTTACTACAACACCCTCAGAGCTTTTAATACTATTGATCATCTTATCTACAATTGGAGATAGTGCGAAATTCATATCCCTTTTCATAACCATACTAACAGAAGCGAAAAGTCCATAGACAGATTTCTTCAAATCAGGATCATTACTATCTTTCAACAAATTCATGCCACATTCAAGTGATCTTGCAGCTAAAGCAGTCGTCGACGCATTATTCGCTTTTTCTCCCACGGTTCGAACAAGAACACCAAGGGTATCTGAAAAAAAATGATTTAAAAAAATTATTTACATTCAGGGATCGGACTCACTTTAGATCTCAAAAATAGTTTCAATAAAAGCATGAAATTTCGAAACACTTATTTCCACAGGAATACAGAGTAAAAAGTTCCAGAAATGAAAACTCGATTTGGTATTACGGAATGTTCCGTATGTCTATCTCATTTCCGGCTAAACAATATGTTGTAACTTGTATTTTCTTTTTTTTTCTATTAACATAAAATATTGTAAAGGTATTCCTCGAAATTATGTTAATAAATTCTTAACTTAATTCACAGTAATGCTACTTTTCTATTTTGAAATAGCAGGGTGAATTTTTTTGTAAAACTTTGTAATTCAATTTCTTATACCAGGGTTGCTGAAAGGTATTTTCCAGGTCTTTCCAAACGTAACTTTGATAAAATACGAAATATTACCCTGCCAGTTACATGACAGAAAAAATTGAAACTTTTAGAGATAGAGGAAAATTGATTTGAAACTCTGATTTGAAATATTGTCATAGATGAAGAAACTATTAAAAAATCATTCCTGCTGCACTGATTCCAGTACAATTTGAGCATTTCTTCAGCACCCAATAAACATGTAACCATTTAAAGTGTATTTTTCTTATAATCCTAGGAATTTCCACATACTATTAATTATTTGAAGAAAATTACCTTCCAATTCGACGGACACTCGAAAATTGTAAATATTGCAATTCTGCATATAAATAAAAAATGCATTCTTCAAATATTTAGCATATATTATTTTTCAAGATATTCACATTTTAAGAATGACGTTAAATTTGGAATTGATTTATTTTGAATTTATTCCGTTCCAATGCTAAGGTTTTTCAATTTTGAACGCATCTAATTTGCTATTTTATAAATTGAATGTGATTCAATCAAATCGCTGGTTACAAAATTTCTTTTGATTCGATATATATTTCATTTTTGATCGACAAACAATTAAAAATATATCCAAAACTTAGATATGCTTCCATTTAGAAATTATACTTAGAAACAGTACATCTGAAATATGAATCTAGATACTTTTTTATATCAAATTTAATTTGGAAATATTCGATTTCGGACTACATAAATTGGCTTGAAAATTTACAGCATTTAAGTATAACAAATCAAAATCTGTTGATATAATACAATTTCAAACAAAATTTCTTTCGAAAAGTCGGAAGTGTTGAACAATCCAAAGTTTAGGACTTAAAGAATAGATTAATTATAAATATTTGAAATGGTTTTTTACATATTATATCAGCCTTCATGATTATTTTTGGGTGATATATGTTTGAGCTTCAAATGATAAACTGATACCATTTTGAGCCCAAAAAGAAAGAAACAATGCGTGAGCTCTTTTACCAACATATTTGCATAAAAATTGATTAGACATGGAAATCCATTGATTGAGCCATTTAATTAAGCATCCAAAAAATTGCTGCAGGAGCTGAATATCTTACGGAAACTGTAACCCTCTGATATATATGCTTGTAAAATTATGAAATAAGTAAGAAAAAATTATCTTCCTGAACATTTCCTCTTCCCAGTTCGTACAAAGTTCTAAATACCTGCACAAAAATTACTTTTCAGGCTCAAAATTATCGTGGAACATCACAGACATTTAGATAACTTTCTTTAAAAAATGTGCATAATCACCAACTGCTTGAATTTGTAAGCACATCGTCTCCTCCGTTTGCTTTTCAGTTAAATAAGGATTGAGTATCGCAAGGATTCTTTCCAAATAAGGAACCATGTTTTCTTTACTCGCATTGGCTGTCGCACCAATCGCACTTAAGGAAAGCTCTCTGACATGCACTGGCGACTCAGTATCCAAAGTTTCAAACAACCTGTCCATCAGAGTCGGAAGATACGGCATCAAACTCTCGTTCAAGTTTTCACAAAACATCTCCAAAGCGTAAAACATTCGATCGACCGAAGGTGGTTCTTTCTTCTCCTGTTTGATGAAAGTGCATACCTGCCCGAGGTACTCGAATAAAATGGGCAACAGCTCTGAGGAATAGCGACTTATGTCAGGCTGGAGGTGTTCCGAAAACTGTCCAAGAGCAAAAAGAGCAGCATTTCGAACTAACGGAGTTGGATCTGTGATTCCTCGGCAAATGCAACGAACGAAAGTTTCGAGGTAGGACGATCGAATGTATTCAGAACAGCCTTCTGCTAAAACCGCCATTGCCAAATAAGCTGCCTTTTTTCCATAAATATCTGCTCCTTCCAAACCCGGTTCCACGTGTCTTAACTGCAACAAAATTGATGAGAATTAGATATAAAATAGGCACCAAATTTGAGAAAAATTGAAAGAATTTATGCTACCAAGTATGGAACCAGTTTATCAGGAGGTAAGTGGAGAGCGAGTAGATCTAAAGTTTGAGTTGCGCACGTCATTGGGGTTTTGTCTTCGTTCTCCCCATTAAAATAAACTTCTTCGTTTTCGTCATCTGGTCGCGAAGACATGAGAGTGAATAGAGTATCTGTAATTTGAGATCAGCAGTTGATAAGAACACCCACATTTAAAATCTATGAGGTAAAAACGTGAGAGATTCAAGGCACCAAAGTATTTTTCAGGAACCGCAAAGATCAAGAGGTTCAATTTGTGGTGAAAGAAGAGGATTTTATTCACAAAAAACGGGATTGGAAGGCAATTTGATTTAATATTAAAAACTTTTTATATCCGTATTCTTTTTGGCAAGGTTTCTAGTGACTTTTGTGTTTTTAACGTTTTTTTAGGCAGCTCTGAAAAATCTGCTGAACTATCAACTAAATTTTTTTTCGGAAAGATCAAAGATTGAAAGATAGGTAAACAACAGAATTGAGAAATCTTCATGTTTGAATTTTTGAAATGTATTTTTGTAAATGTGTTAGCTAGTAAGAATTAATTCGAAACACAAAAATTACTATTTGAGAAACCTACTTTTTCAATTCGTGTTTTCTTGAACTTTCAAATTATTTTCTAATATATTTTTATCAGAGTTTGGAGCTCCCGTATAACCAAAACAATTTCAAATCTTAGAAGAGTACAGTGTGATGAAACAAACCAAGCAATTATCATTCACGAAGGTAACATTTTTTCAAAAATCGAACTGTTTTTGGTTAAAGAATCTACTATCCTCAACTGGATCTATTATGGTACGATTCGGGATAAACATGGGACAACATTTATGCTCTATAAGTCCTTGAAAAAACATTTTCTATGGGGTAATACCCCGGAGAATTAAAATTACCCCGGTTGACAGTATTATATTTCCGGTGGAGAATTCATCTTTTTTTATTACAAATTTTATTAATATCTGGTTGAAAATCAATTTTTTGTAGAAAAATCACTTTTTTGTTGCATTTCTGGTTAAAAATTCAACTATTTTATAGATAAATACTCCGTTTGTTTTTGATAGAAAATTAATTTTGGCTTAACATTGAATTCTTCCATTTTCGGTTAAAAACTAATATTTTTTAGTAGATGACTCCCCAATTCCATTGAAAAGTTAACAGTATTGGTTGGCAATTCGTCTGTTTAGCTTAACAATTCAACTATCTGGTACAAATTTATTCTTCCATTTGACTCAAAAATTTCTCTTGGTTTAAAATGCAACTCTCTCGTTAAATCAAACTATTTTGGTACGTAATTAAACAATTTGGTTAAAGAACTTTTTTCATGCCTTGATAATCTCACTTGGTTGGAAAATTCAAATATTTTGTTGTTAATTTCTTCTGTTTTTTTTTTTTTCATTGAAAATTGTTTCCGAAACAAATTTCCATTGAGGATTCGTTGTTGTTGTTTTTATAAAGATTCATATGTTTCGTAAGCTTTTTTATATTTCGTGGAAAATTCGTCTTTCTGTCAATTTTCATGCTGAAAGTGCAACTGTTTATTTGGAAACTGAGCTATTGCAGGTTTTCAATTATAAAATTTTCTCGTTGAAATATCAGCTATTGAATTCTTCGTTGAGAATTCATCTTCTTGGGTCAAAAGTTCAACTGTGTTCTTTGTTCTAAATCCATCTTTAAGTTCAAGATTCAACATTACAGTTGAAAATTCTTCTCTTCCGTTTAAAATCTAACCATTTCGTTAAAGATTCAACAAATTTGTTTGAAAAAAATCCTTTTCGGTTGAAAATCCAACAAAACTAAAATTAAACTATTCAGTTGAAAAATGATCTCTTCGGGTCCATAATTCAACTATTTGAATTGAAAGTTAGATTACTTTAATAAAAATTTGTGTCATTGGGTTGAAATTTCATCTTTATTCGTTGAAAATGCAACTGCGGGGTTGAAAATTCGTTTGTGATAACAATTTTGTAAGGAAGTCATCATTTTACGTTCAAAAATTGTCTTTTCAGGTTAAAAAGAGAATTTCATTGGCGGAAATGCTATTATTCAGTTCAAATTCGACTTTTTTGTTAAAAATTCATATTTTTGTATTAGAAATTCAACTGTTTCGTACAAAAAACTCGTCTTTTGTGGTGGACTTCAACTATTCTATATATAAAATAAGCATCTTTCTTGGTTAGAATGAAAGCTATTACATTTTTTATAACTGATCCGTCTCTTTCTCCTAAAAATTCATAGTAACCTGATTGATTTTATTGAACAGAATTTTTTATCATATTTTTACATAATATCTCCTTAGCTCTCCTGCTTTACAGCATTTTAGCATGTTAAAAATTAACAACTGTATCGTTTAGGAAACACTTGAGATTGGTATCATCAAAACGAAACAGTTCCAAAGCGTCTTGTTTTCTAATGTCTTGAATTCATGATTCTTGAGAGATGAACCAAAAAGGGAAAATGTGGTAAAAATTCTTAATTTTAGGAGCTTGCAAAAGGAGAAAAAAAAACGGAAAAGGGTATAACTGAGGTCCTTAATTTTTATGGTAAATTTTTCTCTCTTACCTATAATAGGTTCCACCATTTTGCTTTTGACAATCGCCTTCTTCTTAGTTCTCGTCAGACAACCGACGACACTAATAGCTTTAACTCTCAAATCATCACCCAGGGCTTTGTTGTTGGCGATCGTAAGGCACATGCTGATGAGATTTTTCAAATGAGGCGAGACAACGTTTACTGCGTTCTCGCAAAGTTCTTCCAGCAATTCGAAACTTTCGACAGCTTTTTCCTCATGCAATTGAGACAAGGCAGCGACTGTGCTCATTACTCGTGGCATCATTTCGTGATAGGCATTCACCATCTTTTTGTTAGAAGAAACATGTTCATGAATGGACAAGATAAGAAAATTAACCTATAGGAGTGTAGGATGTCTATTCGACGGATGATTCTGAATTCTCGGATGTATTCCATTTTCTCCCGATTCTTATTTCAGCAAATTCCCTAATAAATGAATTTTCGGAATTTCCTGTTCCAAGTCAGAATTATATTTATTCACAAAATTTTCTATTATAATACAAAAAAATTGAAACTTCCTTCTCCCAAAATTTAGAACAGGAAAGTTTCAAAATCTAAAAAATTTTTATTTGCATAAAGAAGGATGTTCAAATCCGAAAAAATTCTGATCTGAAACAAAGAATCTTCAAAATCTGATGGATTCTAACTTAGAACCGGGATGGTTTCCGTAGGTTTTCTTCTCATAAATCAGAATATCATTTCTTCAAACGTTCCGTTCCATATAAAAAAATACCCTGTTCCAAGACAAAATTAGAGTTTTTCACGAAATTCTCTGTAATACAATTGAAATTATAATTCTTAACAGGAATTGCTTGTCCAAAAGTCAAAATTACACTTCTTCACGTAATACCTTTTCAAAAATAAGTTATGATTTCTCACAGGAATTCCTTGTCCTGTCAAAATTATATTTCTCAAAATGCTATTTCTATTCTAGAAATCCTTGAGTCATTCTTCGGTTTTCTTGATTTCCCGATCAAATAGACACCCTATGCCTTACATAATTTAACGGATAATAAAAAAATAGAATAAAATAAAATAATTACAGGCTGATTGCCGGAGACGAAGGGAACAAAATTAAGCATAGTTTTCAAAACGTAGTAGGCCACTGGACTCGCAAGATCTTGAACACCATTTAGAGTTTGGTTCAACACAACCATTATCGATTCCGAAGTAGGCAAATATGCATCGTAAGCTATCTCGGTAATTATCGATAAGGTGTACAAACCCAACTAGAAGAAAGTATATAAAAGGTGTAAGAAAACTTTTTTTTCATGAAAACTTCATGCTTTGCATACCAAATAGGAGTTTAAAGGATTCTACCTCTTTTTCAATCATATTATCGCTCGTAATCAATTGCTGTACAAATTGCAGAGCTTCCGGCCATCCATTTTTGGGCAATTCGTGCTTGATGATTACTCCGATTAATTGAGCTATAGCGTTTTTCACAGACTTCTCGGGCTCGCCAACCAGACTCTGTAACAAGAGAAGTCGTAAATACAAATAATTAAACAAAAGAGATGGACATTTTTGCAAGTGATTTAAGTTCTTTCACCTGCAGAATGACTGCCTTAAATTCGATACGTATTTGCTCTGGTAAAGCCAACCAGTTTTTCCATTTGCTGTAACGTTTCCTGAGAAGAACAGCTGCATATTGTCTCATCTGGAAAAAAAATTTAATTTATTTATCTGATTTATTCTTCAATTTTTAATCAGATTTCTATCTGAAATAACCTCTGGACTCGATGCAGATACAGCAATTTGGCATAGTGCTGGTGTACTTTCTGGTTTCTTGAATGCTTCTCGAAGTTCAGCAGTACCCTGTAATATTATCAATTTGAGAAGAAATTAGTAATATTCGTATTTAGTACAGTATCAAATCAGAATATATTTCTTCAAGAATTTGATCATTTCTAACCTCTATTTTTGATTAGACACGGAAATAAATTTTTATTCTTCTAAATTTGTCTTTATGTATAAAATGAATAAAAATTAATTGAATTCTTATTAAAAAATCTAATACACGAATGAATTCATATAAGTAAATCAGGAGGGTTTGGAAAATTATACATTCTTAAAATATTTTCAGAACTGTGAGTATTCGGATAAAAGTCTATCTACAATTTAAAAAGAATCCAGATTTACATCTTGATTTAAATTTAAATTGATTACTCATCCACAAGTGACTGAATCCGAAACTACTTTGTAGAATTGGCGATATCATGGATATGCATGAAGAATATTTTTTCATGGTTTATAAAGAAGATTAAGAAAATTAAAAACTGTAAAAACAACATTTTCAAATAGAAAAATATCCTGAATTATTTCAAACTCCTATAGATCTCTTTTACACTATTGGCATTTTTGAACTTTTTTATTGATTGATTTAAAGAATCATCAACTCCTTCAATACGAAATGATTTTAGTCATTACTTTTCTGGATGAAGGCGATTAGTATATCAGACATATCCAGACAAAAAAGATTTTTCTACTGATAGTAATAATTATGTGTGATTTCGGTGTGTTAAGTATAACAAATTTATCATCCTTAACTTGCCTAGCATGAAATCAAGTGTAAAATGTCACTTTAATAAAAACAAGTAAACAAATAGTTCCAATAAACATTATCCGATAGGATAATCTCATAAAATAGGTTAATGCAGATTATTACCGGCCCAAGAAACAATAGATATATGAAATATATAGAACATGTACACAGTATAGGTTAGGAACCCAAGTTAGCTTGACAGCAAATGAAATGCCAACTCTCTCAAACATTCGCGCAATTTTGGAAAAAGGATCATTTTTCTGAACTTTCGGATTCTGACATAACAGAAACTACAAACTTTTTAACCGGGATGCAAAGCACGTGTCTGTTCTACAAAAATGAAAATCAGGCTGGAAAATTAGAGAATGGATTGTACAAACCTCTTGTATTTTTCCATTATCCGGGAGCAGCAATTTCCTAAGTATTTCTTCCATGGTTGAAATAGATAGTTCACAACCTACAATAAATAATTAGGCAAAATAACCAGGCGCCATTCACGGAACCAAAGTGGCATCCAGATTGTACAAATGACGTCAATACGCACGCGCATATTTGGAGTACAGTTGTATTCAAAAGTTTTTTTTCAAATTCCACAAGTGAAAAAAAATGATTGCATTCAATTTTTAATTCAGATACTTTAATTACTTTGATTCAAAGCCGAAGATATATTGATTTTATGTTATAATTTTTGTCTAATAGAATTTTTCTGCCAATAGCTGAGAACTGTCTCTATATTTCTCCTAAAAATGAAACATTGTGATTCTATAATTTAAATCAACTTTTTAGGTGGGATGTAAGGGTGCCGGTAAGGGGAAAAAGAATGCTAATTGTTCAAGCTAATCAAACCTTTTTAAAATATTATTCACGCCTCAGACCAACTCAACTGTTCGTCTTGAAAAAAAAGGATCAGTTGCTAATTATTTTAACCAATTTTCATTCTCAAATTCCAAAATTGCATGATTCAGATTTTTCTAAAAGCAGAATCTTTGTGATTAGCTGAAATTCAAAAGCCGTTCCAGTTAATTTTTACCAATAAAATTTCATTGAAAATCAGTATGTACTCCTGCACTGAGAAAAAAGATAACTTGAATCGAAAAAATTTAGTACTGAATGCATCCAATCAAATATTTTTTTGATTGAAAGAAAGTTTTCTTGAGACAAGAATGATTCTTTCATTTAAAAGACATTAAACCTTGAAACAGGAAAAACTTTTCTACGATCAAAAAAACATTTGATTGGTCGTATTCAGTATTGCATTTCTTTGACACAATAAGTAATTTTTTTTCATTGTTTCGAAAAACTAGTGATAAATGACTGGAATTTTGGTGAATATTCTCTGCTTCGAATAGCCAGCAGTATACATAACTGATACTTAGTAATATCCAACCGATTTTGTTCTATAATAATAAGTGTTACATCTGCGTGACAGAGCTGTTCTTTAAAAAGAAGGTAACTAAACTGGCACAACTGAGATACTTACTTGATCCAGAATAGGGTACAGAAACTGTTATGTAACATTTATTATGTAGCTGTTCCAGAACAACAATGTCACATAAATTTTCCGTAATATTCCTTTTTAATATGTCCCCAATGGACACTGTTATATAACTGTAATTTCAACGTTCTAGAGCAGGAAAGAACAGGTTCTGTAACAGGTTAAGAAAATGCTTAGATTATGATTCGAGTAACGTCGTCCCCAAATAGATGTAGCAGTTCTGGAACGTGTTACAGAAACATGTTCTGTAAGATACCTGTAACAATTCTGAAACAGCATTATATGCAAAAAAATTTATTAGGAACCATTTAGGAACAATGTTACAAAATAAAGATATTCTGTAATAGTGCCGTAACACACATGAAATAATGTCACAATGTGAATTTGTTCTGTAATCGTTCTGAAACAATTCTATAACACTGTTATATGCCAGAAAGTATATTTTGAGAATCATTTTGGAACAGAGTTACAAAGAAACATTGTTCTGTGATAGTACCATAACCAACAGCGTGTTACGATTCAAAATTGTTCTGTAACAGTCAAGAACAGCGTTATATGCCAAAAAGTATTCTTATAGAGCAATTTTGTAACCGGGTTTCAGAGGATAGGAGGAAAATGGAGTGTCAATCTTTGAGTGTCAAAATATTGATGGTCAGTTTGACCTTCCAGAGTGTATCATGTACGATCAATAATTCTTTCTCTTTGGTCAGAGAGACTCTTTTTTTATGTTCAGCTGAACTATCCGCAGAAAATCAGACTTACTTCCAGGGGCGATTGAATCGACACTCTAGGTTGGTTAAGTTGGATATATATATTGATTTTACTTATTTTGATCATTCCAGAGTGTAAAGCTCGCTATCTAGGATAACGTAATTTATACTCTGGCATTGTCAAGTTAACCATCTCCAATTTGGATGTTGCGCACGCAAGTTGAAGCGAGCGCCATTTTCACAAAGGACGCGCTAGATGTTAAAACTTAGTAGAGTTCGGTGACTTACGTATTACGTTTCATAATTGTGAGTTCATTTGTAATTGGTAAAGTGTTGAGTGTATTGAAATTTTTCTGCTGTGATTTTCATCCAAATTATCGGTGAGTATTCATTTTGCTTAATGTAAAAGTCCCGATACCTCATGAGACAGGCAGTTTCGAGGTTAGGGTTAGAATAATATAAGATAATGTTATAATATCATACCTGTATTGTAAATCATTTGCAATAACATGATAAATTACTCAAACTATCATTTCATTCTTTACCCTTAAACTTTTCATTTGCAGGAAATATCTACAACATAATGTCATCAGGTTTAGCTGCTGAGTTTAATTCTAAGATAAAGCTAATAAAGATAATTCAGAGATATAGTTGTTTTGACCATCAGAGATAATCATTCTGGGTATCTGAACAGAATAGATTACACTCTCTTGGGGTAATCAAGTTTACACTCCAGGATAGTCAACTTTACACTCTAGGATAGTAAAGATAACCTTCAGATTTTGACACTCCACGGATCGTGCGCCACACCATCTAGAGGGCTGTCCCATAGTTGAATCTGAAATATGGTCAATCTTACACTCTAGATGTTCAGGTTGACCATCCATTTTTCTCCGTGAGTCAAGATGTAAATTTGTTCTGTGATTGTTATGTAACAATTCCATACCAGTATCACAAGGATATGCCATCATTGCGTAACAAATATAAAACTAAAATACGTAACAAATATGGAACTAAAATACGTAACTCCAATGACTTGCTTCAATAACTTCTGGATTTTCTTCTGACTTACTAAAATAACTTCTATAATTTACTGTTACATATAAATTTTATACTAGCTACATCGCAGAAATCCAGAACTGCTACATACCCTTACAGTAACAGCTTTGCAGAACAATCTGACCCTTATGTTCCGTTCCTGAGACACGCGTGACATTCTAGTGACAAAGCAGTTTTAGATAGAACTCTGTTTCATATTAGTAACATCACAGAATTCTTGAACAGATACATATCCTCACAGTAACAGCGTTTTAGAACAATGAGACCTTCATGTTCCGTTATTGGGACACGTGTGACATTCTAGTGATATAACAGTTTTATCAATCTGTTCTATATTAGTTACATCATAGAATTCTAGAACTGTCACATATCCTCACAGTAACAGCGTTACATAACAGTGTGTTCCCTTCTTGTTATTTAACACTTATAAAACGTGTCCGCTGGGTCATATTACCATTTGTACAGTTCAAAAATGTTATTTCTGTTTTCTGACAGTTACGAAACTGTTATGTACCGGTGTTCTCTGTTGTCTGCGCCAAAACTCGGAGGGTGGGGCGGAAAATTTTGGTCTGTGAAAAGCTAGTACACAAATTCCGAATCAAAATTGAAAAAAATTGAATTACGGTGGGGGGGGGGGGGGCAGGGATTTCTGCAACTGCCTAAGGGCCCTAAATTTCAAAATCTGTGCCTTTCTGTCTATCTTTACGGATGTGTGCCTGTATGC
>WSXT02207090.1:0-10659 GCA_011762715.2 Neuroterus valhalla
TCTCGATGAGAATGTAAAAAAATGACTTATTAGAATCGATAAGTGAAAAAACGGTAATATGTGGTGATATGAATATGAATATGTTGAATAGAGGCTCAGATCTAGTTAAGGATTATAATGATATCATAAATTCAAATGGTTATTTTATAGCTTACAGTCTAAATAAAACTGAGGCTACCAGAGTCACTAAAAGCTCTGCAACTATCATTGATCATGTGATTGTTAGTGGACTTGGAGGTGAAGTATTCTTGGAAGACTGCGCTTTTAGGTCACAAAAAGGAAAAAGTTATTTATGATAAAAAAGTTGAGCGAGGTACGCTGGCGTGCGTTCGGGCGATGACAAGAGCTTGGAATGTTCTTTGTCTTTTCTGGGCTGATAGTCCAGCCTAGTTATCTCAATTATATACATAATATATATAATACATATTATATATAATATGAGTTGCTTACGGTGGACTGTAAGTGAACTTTGGTGGACTTTACTGGAACTTAGTGAACAAAGGATTTTGTTGTGAATGTGGGGGAGGTGGCGAGACGAATTATTCTGTGGACTATAGGTGGATTCCAGGTGACGAGCCATCGGGACGGCGAGTTCTCCTGGCAGTGAGCCATCAATAAAACGAGCATCTTATTTTATTTGAACGCACGAGGTACGTACTATTAAAATGAGTCTTTCCGGGAATTTTGAAGACAACGCGAGAGTTTCGGGAAGTGATGCTAGGCAAAACGGCTTTCGTGATCAGATCGTGGACGGTAGTGGGGAAGGCGGTGGGGTGGTAAGAGTGGAAAATCGCAATGACATCAATGTTATAAACGTGGAAAGATTAGTGCACGGTCAAGGAAATCTGCGTCAACGCAGTGTTGATAATTTTATTCGCGATCAAGTGAGTGATCCGCGGAATCCCACTTTTCAAGCGAACGGTGAAACACAATAAGTTTCAGTACCTGCAAGTATGTGGGAGAAATATGAACGCAAACGTGAACAATTTTTAACGAGCTATGAAAACAAGGATCGAAGATCGTTAACCGATCGAAGTCGTAGCAATTCATCGAGCCTTTTGAATGTTGAAACGCGATCTCGAGTAGATATTTTAGAAAGTCAGAGGGACGTTGAGCTTAAGCCGCAACAAAATTCAATAAATTTTGGACTCGAAAGGGATGACGCGGTAAGGCAAGAAAATCTGTATCGGAGTGGAGTGCCGAACAATTTCCGCGGACAATCAACCCCGCACCCGTGTGTGCGCCGAAACCAACAACGAGTGACATATGGAGTGATACCTAATGATAATCAAAAATACGGAATTGTTTATGCGCAAATGGAAGCGGTACGTCGGGAAATGTTTTTCGATCACGAAGAAGAGCAGCCTAGGGACGATCCGTGTGCCCCACATGACTTCCAAAATTTTGACTATTGGAGTTATAATGCGAATCGACCCGAGTTTCGTGGTCGCCAAGAAAATTACGATAATTTTTCCGAATTTGTTGAAAATGGAAATCGATCAGATGGTATCGAGAATCTTCAGAATGTACGGGCGGGAGGGCGTAAAAAAGGTGGTCCGGGAAAAATTCAGATTCTCTTTGGAATATGGTCACGGGATTCATATCTACAACTGAGTTCGCGTAAGCATGTGACTTAGGAGGACTTTCTGGACGATTTAACTGACATGGAAGGAGCCAACTTATCAAGGAGACCTGTTAAGGGGAAAGTTGATGATAAAGCAGAGGAGCAACGAGGAGGATTAGATAATCAAAAAGGAAACCAGTCAGAGGAGAAGACGAAAAAGTCTACTGGCACAAAACCAAGGGGAAATTTGGATAAACGCGGAAAGAAATGTTACGACTGTGGAGATTGAGGACATCTTTCCCGAGACTGTCCGCTAGAGAAAAACAAGATGCTTTGCTACAAGTGTAAGAAACCAGGACACATTAGCAAGTTGTGTCCAGGTAGTCAGACAGAGACAGCAGCGGAGAGGAAGGAGACGCAAACTACAGATGTCGTTAATAAAAAACCGACGGTAAAGAATGTGACAGTTGATGGGAAATATTTTATCACTGGCTACATCAATAATGACAGCTCAGTTTGCCTTATTCGCAACTCTGTGGCGAAGGACTGTGGGTTCCTGATGGGAGACGTGAACGGAGATGGCGAAGTTCTGTGGCATGTTGACGGGCCACAAACTATTATTGGTGTCGTGGAGCTAATTCTGGAAATGGACGGAGTGAAGGGGCAGTGGTTCCAGTATTTGTAGTATCTGATGGTGTAATTCCGAGTAGTCTTATGATTGAACGCTGTTGGCTGAACCAACCAGGAATCAGGAGTACGACGGAGGAAGGTCAGATTTGGTTCTGGAAAAACCCAATTTTGTTGAAGGAATTGCCTGTGGGAGCTGTGAATGAAAATTCCACGAAGGGAGCATATGCTGTAGTGGATCAGCGCATACCTCCGAAAACAGCTCTGTTTGTTTCAACTCAATCTGAATTTGGATACATGGACGTATTGATGGCGAATTAGGGTAAAAAAGAAGAAATGATCAGAACAGGCGACAGGTTACTTAAGGATATCGATCTGGTTGAGAACTTGCCTCAGATTTCACCGCAACGAGAACCTCTGAATGAAGGTGACCTGAAGTTTGGAAAAGAGTTGTCAGCTGATCATCGGAGTCAAGTCTTAGCGATGGCGAACATACACAGAAGAGCCTTCTAGATAAATCTAGAAGAACTTGGATGCACAACATTCACGCAAATGGGGATTAGAGAAAAAGAAGGATCCAAACCGGTACGGCGACCGCCAATTCGAGCATCTGGAGGGGAGCGAGAAACAATGAAAGAAATTGTTAAGAAATGGAAGCGAGCTGGAATCGCAACAGACACAAAATCACCTTATTCAAGTCCGGCAATGCTTGTGAAAAAGAGAAACGGAGAAAAACGGATGGTCATCGATTTCAGAGCACTAAATGCTCAAACAGTGAAGCAAAGTTTTCCTTTGCCGAATGTGGACGAGCAAATGGAGTATTTAGCTGGGAGTACCATTTTTGCTACCTTGGATCTGTCGCACGGATATCTTTAAGGTCCGCTGGCTTCGAGAGATCGAGATAAAACAGCATTTGTAACACCCGATGACACAGGTGAGTTAACTCGGATGATTTTTGGGCTCGCAAATGCTCCCTATGAATTCGGCCGATTGATGAGTAAGGCCTTAGGCGAGCTAAAGAACAAGGTGGCCTTGGCTTGTGTCGATGACATTATCATTCCAGCCAAGAATTTTGACGACCTAATGGAACGATTAGACAAGGTTTTAGAGGCATTAGAGAAGGCTTGTCTCACCCTAAATCCAGCGAAATGCTTATTTGGCGCGTCGGAAGTCGAATATCAAGGATATCGAATTTCAGCCGAAGGAATTCGACTGGGACTACAGAAGTTAGACGTGATTCGCGACTTTCCAGTTCCTCTGAACGTACACGACATACGGCGATTCATTGGGCTGACAGGATTTTTTCGACGATTCGTGCCAGGATTCGCAGCAAAGAGCGAACCACTGACTTGATTGACTCAGACAGGAGTTCCCTTTCAGTGGGAAGGAAAAGAGGATCAGGCGTTCAATAATTTAAAACAGGTTTTGGTTACCGATCCGGTGTTGGCCCTCTACAATCCGAAGGCTGTTACTGAATTGCATACAGATGGAGTGCAATGGGATTGAGTGGACTTCTCATGCAGAAAGGAACGGATGAGATGTTCCATCTTGTGTACGCAGTAAGCAAACAAACAACTCCGCCCGAGAAGATGTATCATTCAACCAAGCTGGAATTGATGGCAATTGTTTGGACCATTGACCGATTACGATCATTTTTGGTAGACATAGAATTTACGGTTGTGACTGATTGTCAGGCGCTTGTTTGCATGAATGTCGACACAACGAAAAATTCGCAAATCTCAAGATGGGCGAAGTTAATCAAAGAATATCAGTTCACTGTGCGACATAGGCCAGGATCGAAAATTGCACGTGCCCATGCGATTAGTCGAGCTCCAGTGGGGGATCCTGCAGATACTTGGGCAGAAGTGCTGGAAAGTCGCATGATATTCATTGCGATATCCGAAGAAGAATATGGATTGGCCATGCAAAGATCCGACCCACAGCCCAACGCATTGGCGAAAATACTCAATAAGGGAGAAGAAGAACAGACCAAAGAAGAAAAGGAACGGGCCGAGGGATTCAAGTTGGAGCAACAGTTAATATACCGCAGGGAGCGGGAAATAGGAAATAAGAGAGGACGGAAAGAAGCACAGACTGGAAGACAGTTGGTTGAAGTTGAACGTTGGAGGATTGTGGTGCCGAAATCCATGCGTAAGTCGATTGTGGTCAGGTATCACGATCTGCGGGGTCACTTTGCGGTGGATCGAACGGTGTCGGATATCAAGAAATATTATTGGTTCTCTGGAATAAAACGATACGTTAGGAGACATATTTTTATGTGCCCGGATTGTGTGCTGACGAAGTGCCCGGCTGGGAAGAAGCCAGGCGAATTGAATCCAATCCCACCTGGATCAAGGCCGTTTCAGGTGATGCAGGCTGATCACCTTGGACCATTTATCAAGAGTCAACGGGGAAGGAGTTATATGCTGGTGATTGTCGATAATTTTACCCGCTACACGGTCTTGAGACCAGCTAGAGACACAAGAGTGATAGGAATTATAAGGGCTCTAGAGCCGATTTTCCGACATTGGGGAGTTCCGGTAAGGCTAATTACTGATCGAGGGACTGCTTTTACAGCGAAGATCTTTGAAGATTCCTGCAATAAAAATGGAGTAAGACATACCTTGAATTCACCGAGGCATCCTCAGGCTAATGGGATGGTTGAAAGAGTCAACCGGGAGTTGGTTCCGATGCTGCAGTCCACATTTGCTTGTGGGCAAGAAGATCGATGGGACGAGAAAATAGCAGATGTGGAACGGCATCTTAACCTTGCGCGTTCGAAAACTACTGGGCGCAGTCCATTTGAGACTTTACATGGCCATCAACCAAGATACGACGAAGGCCGTCTGAGTAACCTTGGAGCCGAAGTCGAAACAGACTCAAATGAATCGGTGGATCAGATTCAGGATGAAGGTTCGATCACGAATTCTTGATGAGCAACACAAAATGAAAGAGCGAGGAGATAAAAGACAATGTTTATACGAA
Source organism: Neuroterus valhalla (assembly GCA_011762715.2). Taxonomy (NCBI): domain Eukaryota; kingdom Metazoa; phylum Arthropoda; class Insecta; order Hymenoptera; family Cynipidae; genus Neuroterus; species Neuroterus valhalla. The sequence continues at coordinate 5,177 of WSXT02207090.1, forward strand.
GAATATCAGCTAGGAGAGGTTGGTATGCTGAGGCGGGCAGTAGAGAGTACTGGAGAGTCAACCAAACTTCAACCTCAATTTCCAGGTCCGATTTTGGTGACAGACGGAGAAGATTCAGAAGGTGACAACGATGGTCAAGGCAGGTGCTCTGAACGCGAGAAGCCTCAAAAGCCAAATCAATCAGATACCGAATCTGAGCCAGCAGTTAAAGGAGAAATGTCTGAAAGAGAGGAATATACTAAGAAGGAGCAGGAAGATCGAAGAGAGACAGCGAAACGCATCAGGAGAATTCCTATTGAATTTAACGATTGTGTTTTGTAAAAAAAAGACAAAAAAATAGAGAACGAACGCCAGCTTAGCTTTGAATTATTATAGCTTTAGGATGAATAGTGCATCTTTAAGGGTGATTTACTGTATTCTCTCAAGAGATTGATTGAGGACAATCAAGGAGTCATATGGCCAGATCTGTTAGCTTCATATTTCCCGGCTTTTGGAATGGTAACTCAACGACTCATTTAATGACTACGTGGCATATCAGGAAAACTAGATTGAATAAAGAGGATAGGAGTGGGGTGTGAGTTTGAGTTTGAATTTGAGGGAGGGGAAAAAAAGCGAGGTACGCTGGCGTGCGTTCGGGCGATGACAAGAGCTTGGAATGTTTTTTGTCCTTTCTGGTCTGATAGCCCAGCCTAATTATCTCAATTATATACTATGTTTATTTGGAATATCCGGTGTTTTATTTCAAGTAGATCTGATATCCTGAATCCTGACGAGATCAAGACGAATCGAGAAGCCTCGTGGCAACAGGCCACATCATTGGTTTATGTTTTAGGTTTTAATGCTTTCACAAATCCAAAGGAATCGATTCAACTTATGAAAGAAAGGGATCAGCTATATGTTAAACAGAAAAAAAATCCGAAAAATGAGATACTCGAAAATCGTTTTGAAAAATTGGAGAATAAAGTGAATGGAAGAATTGGAAAAATTACAAAGAATAAAGCAAATGAGTCTGTTAAGAAAGCGCAGGGTAATCAAAGAAAAAATTGGATAGCAATAAATAATATACTGAGCTCTGATAAAAAAAATGCAAATGATATTAACAGTAAAAAAATTTTGCCAGAAGTAGAACGTGAAACGTAAATGACAGAGTTTACACCTTTGAGTAGTATAGAACTAGATGAGATTGTTAGTAATTTAAAAAAGAGTAGTGCGGCAGGTGATGATAATATAATTACAAATGAATTTATATTTTTGTATCCCGTAATGGAAAAAAATGTTTGCTAAAAATTTTAAACAAAGATTTTGAATCAGGGCAATTCCTCAGTATATTTAAAATTAGCAAAATTATTCCTTTATACAAAACTGGATCGATAAATGAAAAAAAAACTATAGGCCAATATCACTGTTAAAAAGTTTACGAAAAAGCAATGAAAATATGGCTTCTTAGATACTTCAAGGAAAATAAATGCATTAGTAACACTCAATATGGTTTCAAGGAAAAAATTAGTACACAGACAGCAATCACAGATTTTACAGAGTATATCCTCAAAAAAATTGATGAAAAAGAAATTGTTATTGCAGTATTTATAGATTTAAAAAAAGTTTTTGATACAATTAGCCATTCAATTCTTATTAGAAAACTGCATTTAATGGGGATCCAAGATATAGCCTTAAAACTAATGAAAACTTATCTTAATGATACGAAACAATATGTGTATGTGAACGGAGTTTGAGCGCGCCTAGGGTGCGCGTATTTTGCATCTCGCGCTTTGCGCTCGATGCTAATTTCACCTCGCGCTCTGCGCTCTGTTATAAATTTACCTCGCGCCGCGCGCTCGGACTTTGTACCTCCCTATAAAGTTGTTCAAAAAACTTGTGAAACTAAAAAACGAAATGTCGACTACTTTAATTTGATGAGTAAGAATTCTCTTTTGTTCAAGCTTCTCCGGCTTCAACGAATACATTCTTATCGCGTGTTTCGTGCTGCGCACTTGATCAAAGTTTGTCCGAAGCGCTGAAGAAGTTTTTGCCTAATTTTTTTCACATGATGTGTTGTTTTTTTATAAATTCAATTTTGCAATTTTTTATTTTATTTTCTACGATTGGAACAAAAACTACGCGTCCAATGAGAAAAATTATAACAAATTTGTAGATAACTTCCGGGTGAATAACTTTTCTCTATCAATCTTCTGTGTTAGCCTTAGTCATTTTTCAGAAATGTTATTACTTCATTTTTATGGGTATTTTTCCTGTTTGAAATAAATTCATTTTATGGTTTTTTATAAATGAAGCAAAAACTACTTTTCCTATCAAATAGTCGATTTAACCAGATTTGTAGATCTTTTTTTGGTGCACAAGTTTAGTTTATTTATATTTTCCCGTAGCTTGCATTTGGCTTAAAATTCTCATTTTTTCATATTTTTGAATTTCGAAAATGCCACAACTCTGGTGATTTTGTTTTTATAAAAAAAATCATGATGATAAATTGTTCTACTTTTCACCTACTACAAGAAATTGTACTTACAGTTTTTAACTCTTGAAAAAAAAGTTCAAACGAATTTTCTAAATGCTTCTCCCCCTTGATTTTTCATTCAAAATAACTGGTTGACAAACTTGACCTGTCTTTTTGGTCCCTAAAAATGGGTGCCAAAGCACGATCGGATATGATCATTCTTTCGAAAGTTATCGAATTCACAGATTATTTTCTTCCAATATTTTTTGTGGGATGAAAATGGGAATTTTAAATTTTTTTAGAAAATACAAAAAGTTGTATTCATCATCTTGTAGGGCTCCCAAGAAGAAAAATTTGTTCTCTCTAACTTTCTCTTCAATCTTTTGTTATTTCGCAAAAATTTCTCATTTTCGTTTATATTTTTGAATTTTGAAAATGACACAAAAGAATGATAAATCAGGAGTTGATAAATTATTGTAAATGGCTTGAACATAACAAATTGCTGATAAACGAAAAAAAAACTGTTCACGTCACTTTTGCATTAACCAACGTACGAAAGGTATGCAAATAAAAATAGGAAGCGAAACAATAAGTGAGTCGAAGAGTACAAATATTTGGGCATTATTATTGATAATAAACTTGATTGGAAAAAAATATACAGTCGATTGTCGGAAAAATAATCCCTTGGGTCAGTGTGATAAGAAGATTTTCAGAAATAGTAAAAGAAAAAAAAATATTTATTATACCATGCTTCTATTAAATCACACTTTAGGTATAAATTAACAACTTCGGCAACGGCGTCAGAGCAACTGATACAAAAAACACGGAGACTACAGAATAAAGCTATAAAATAGATATTTATCCTACCGCCAGATTTCCTGACTATTGAGTTATAGAAAAAAATTGAAATCAGATCAAAGGTTTATAATTATAAGACAAGGTGTGCTGGAGAACTGAGAAAACAGTATTATAGAATAAATCTAGGCCAGAACACAGTTGTATATAGCAGTATACAGTATAGCAGTATGGAAAGATCACACGAGTCATAAAATATCTCCTTCCTCCTAATGCAAACGGTATATTCCATATTAAATGCATGATTTCAAACATGATTTGAACGCAGGCGCGGTGCCTGCTTGTATGGGTTTTCAATGGTAAAAATTTATAAAATCTACAGAATTTTTTCCAATGTCGTATGACATATATCACAAGAACATTTCGAAACAAATATATCAACCGAATGTACAGGATAAAATAAAAAATAATTGCCTCAGATGATGAGACATTTGAATATTAGATACTAAAATCTTTCTGTGTGCAAAGGTAAAGTTAAGAGTCCGAAATACTATTATGTTATCAAGTTAATAACGAAAGAGAAGTGACGTCTTATCTCTGGGACCAAGCAACACACGCATATCATTCTTGGAATGAATTATACATTTTTAGCTACTGAAAATTGCTTATATAGTTTCAAAAGGCAAAAAGTTGCGCTTGAATGTTTAAATAATTTTTTTTTCGGAAAATATCAAGGACTTCCCGATTATCCTCGGTTCACCAGTGATCACAACTTGGGCATGTAAGTATTGCGCTTGCCCAGCGCAGCGATTCTCATTGGCCACCATCGGCCACCGTTTCGCGCGTGATTCAAAGCTGGAAAAATGAACTATTATTAGAAATGAAACAGATAATAATTATTATAATTCGCACATGAATGTCAGAAATAACCCAATTCGTAATTGACGATAGAAATAAAATGTTAATCAGATAACCTGGCCGGATTAGGAAAGCTAATTCAATAAACCGGACGTCTATCTATTCTCCAAACATTAGCCTTGAAATACTTGAAATCGTTTTTCATCACAAAAAACATTTTAACACCAGACTATAAAGTTACCAGAATTTTTTTTTTTTTTTTTTCTTTTTGAACGATAAGCTACAACCTATTCATTCAACGCTTTCGTTGCGTAGAAAATGGTTTTTAGATTTTCCATTTTTCGCAAAATCTGCAGTTTCTTGGACGCCATTTTTTTACGTCTATGTTTCAATACTACAGATGGTGATATGTTCGAAGGGAAAATTTTTTAATTCGTCGTTATTTTTGCTCTATAGTATCGATATGATATTCCCCGTGCACATGGCTTAACACTAGGTGCCAAGAATGATAATCTACTGGAAGTTTCCTACAAATAGGTATCCAAAGTGACCAACATAACCCTTAAAAGTGATTTCGATGGTCCCCGTGCAAATAGCTTTGCACTTTGTACAACTTTTACAAACTTTTTACAAAATCTCGAAGATTGACGTTTGGTGAGATTTCGTATTTCTTAATATTATTATGAAAATGACTAAGGCTTCCGAGGAATTGAGTTTTTCATCTTGGAAGCATTTTCTCTAGCTTGCGAATATCCACATTGACAATCTATGAACAACTTTCAACGTCCTAAGAGAAACAGTGAACTTTTTAAGAAATGTCAAAGATTAGTTTGGGTGAGATTTCGCATTTCCCAATATAATCCTAAAAACGACTCTAGCCTCCAAAGAGTTGAGTTTTTCATTTTAAAATTGGTTTCTCTAGCTTGCCAATATCCACATTGACAAACAATGAACAACTTTCGACGTCCTAGTAGAAACAGGGAATTTTTTACAAAATGTCAAAGATTAAGATTAGGTGAGATTCCACATTTTCCAATATAATCCTTAAAAGGACTATGGCTTCCAAAGCATTGATTTTTCCATCTTGGAAATGGTTTCTCCAGCTTTCGAATATCTACTCTGACACCCTATGAACAACTTTCGACGTCCCAGGAGAAGAAAGGAATCATCTACAAAATGTCAAAAATTGAGATTAAGTGAGATTTCGCATTTCCCAATATTATCCTAAAATAGACTATGGCTTCCAAAGAATTGATTTTTTCATCTTGTAAATAGTTTCTCCAGCTTGCCAATATCTACATTGACACCCTATGAACAACTTTCTACGTCCTAGTAGAATCAGGGAATTTTTTACAAAATGTCAAAGATTGAGATTAGG
>WSXT02207101.1:7795-18115 GCA_011762715.2 Neuroterus valhalla
CTCTTACTAGGGTCTAATAAGTCTACCACATGAGACTCTAGAGCCTCCCTTAAGGGTCTCAAGACACTCAAGAGAGGCTCCGAGGACATACAGAACTTCACTTCAATGTATCTTCTGAGAGTCTCTGAAGTTCAAAGAAGGTTCCGCAGATCTTTTTGCGAGGTCTTTCAAAACTTGAACGAGGCACTCTGGTTTTTCCTCGAAGGTCTCTAGGTCCTCTCATCAGGCTTCGCAGTGTCTCCGACGAGCCTTCCGTAATGGAATTTAAGGCCTCTTACCTACGCGAGGCACTCTAGTTTTGCTTTTAATTCTCCAGATTTTCTCGATAGGGTTCGCAGTGTCTTCTGTGAAGGCATCCAGAGCATCATGTTTGGAACGTACAATCAGGGACTATGGAGCCTACCACAATGGTACCCAGCTTCTTACACGAGGCCCTCCAGCGTCTCAATTGGAGGGTCCAGTGTCTCCAATGAGGGATCGCAGCGACTCTCGCAAGGTCTTCGAGAGCCTTAAGCAAAGGCTCCAATTTCAACTTCCCTCCTTATGTGCCGCACGAATCTCTTTCAGTTACCGCTACCTCCCTTAATGCCTGCCTAACCTCCCTATAAGCCCGATAAGGCCAACAAAGCCTACTGCGAAAACTTCTGGAGTCTCCTCTAGGGTTTAATAGAAGACTATTTCAAGATTCTCAGGAGCCTTCAGAGTCTTATGTTGGGATTCTTAGAGCCTTTCACAAGGGCTGTTAGAGCCTCGCACGAGGACCTCGGGGTACTCCCATAAGGAGCCATTTGAGAACTTTGTAGGGGCCTCTAGAGTCACCAAAAAAAGTGCCACTGAAACATTCCACGAAGACTACCAGCGTCTTCTGCCGCGGACCACAGGTAGGGCCAAATGAGAAAACGTAGCTCGAAATTACTTGCAGGTCGCCATACTTGACCAATTCTCCATTTTATTTTGAAAATTTTAGCGTTCGATTTAAGAAAAAAACCTGAGAGTCATTTTTGACTTTTTTGTTAATTTAACTTTTATATTTATGCGAAAATAGGAAAAAATTCCGATTTCGACGGATTGATTCTTTATCTTCTTGAAAGAATGTTTTCCTGCTCAATATCACTTTAATTTGATATACATCGTTGCATGAATGAAAAAAAAATTTTTTACTTGATGAGTTGATTGTGATAAATAAATTATATTAGAAAATAGCTAAAATTATGTATTGTTCGCTTGCTAAATATAGTAGTGCGTTGAAATTTCTTGCTTCGACTGTAAAAATGACAATTGATTATGAAAATTTGTCACTTGACATTTGTTAGAATTTTTTTTAAACAAATCACATGAACAAATGCCTATTATCGGAATTTTAGGTAAGAAAAAAAATTGTTTTTTCTTCGTATTCACTACTTACTATCTTGGCAGTGATTTCGATTAAAAAAAATTCATCAACTGATATTTTTGAATTTTCTTCTTAACAAATCATATGAACAAATGACTATTTCCAGGATTTATTGGCGAAAAAGGATTGTTTTTCTTTTAAGTCTGTTCAACCTATCTTGGCAGGGATTTCAGTTCAGGAAAAATTGTCAACCGATATTTGTTTTTTTTCTCAACAAATTTTACAAACAATTGCACAGTGTTGTCAGTTGGTTGTAGGAGCTGAGGCATGAGCTTTTGACCCATTCCGTCTGGTTGCGGGTTCGATTCTTGCCTCGCACTTTTGAGAGATTATGTGAAGGAGAGGTTAATAAATATACAGAAGAGATATAATGTAAAAGACTGTCAGAATCGAAGAAGGGAGAAAGTAAAATCAAATATTCCAGAATATAAACAAATGCATATTATCGGCATTTTTGGTAGAAAAAATCGTTTCCCCTCTTATTGTGTACAAACTGTCTTTCAAGTATTATTAATCAAAGAAAATTCTCGTTTTTAATTGATTTCAAAAACTTATAAGCAAACATCGTTTGACTAATTCTCTTTAACTGTAATCTCGAAATTTACTGAGAATTTCCAAAATCATTCAAAATGTCCAAAATTAGGTCGAATTTCTATTTCATTATTTAAGGATCATCCTAGTGTTTTCGTCGAGTACATTTATTCATCAAAATTGCTCGTTTAGAGCAATGAGGTGAAATGTGATCATGGAAATGTGGTATACGATATAATCAGTTAAATTCATTACCAATTATTATAAACATATGCATGATTTGAACAGTTTTAGACAGAAACGAACCGGATTTTCATCCGATTGTCTTCGTATTTCATTGCCTGTGATACGCATTGATGTATTTTTCTCATTTGATATATCTTGTTTAATTTATCAACAATTGTTTTAAACAAATGCATGATTCGGAAAGTTTAAGGTCGAAACGGACCGAATTTTCTTCCGATTGTCTTCGAATCTCATTGCCTGTGATGTTCATTGATATTATTCGACTCAAAATATCATTCATATTTTTATGAACGAATCATTTGAACAAAATTTCCATTATGGAAATCTTGAGCTCTTCATTGCAGAATGAAATCATGAAATTTCCATTATGGAATTTTTGTTCGAATGATTCGTTCATAAACATATTGAATGATATCTTGAGTCGAAAAATATCAATGAGCCCCACAGGCAATGACATTCAAAGAAGACAAGGAGAAAATTAGGTGCATTTCTGTAAAAACCGTTTGAATTATGCATTTGTTTATGATAATTGTTGATAAATTTAACAAATTACATCAGATGACAAAAATACATCAAGGTGTATCACAGGCAATAGGATTCAAAGACAATCGGAAGAAAATTCGGTTTGTTTCTGCCTAAAACTGTTCAAATCATGCATTTGTTTATGATAATTGTTGATAAATTTGTCGAATTATATTAGATACTATATTGCCATGATCACATTTTACCTCATTGCTCTAAATGAACGATTCCGATGCATGAATATTCTTCACAAAAACATAATCCATCATACTGGCTATTTGTTGCAAAAAATTGTTTATAACAAATCATTTGACATATCGACAAATTTTTTTTCTTCCGCCGACCCTCTTGCATTAAACCTGATGCCTGATGTAAGGAAAATTTTCACAGAGAATTAGAGAAGAAAATTTTGAAAATCAACATTTTTTCGCTATTTGCAGCTCTATAAAAATTCAAACATACAAAAATTCAAAAATTGGCCTCGACGGATTTCTTTGGAATTCAATACTAATTTTTCCAACAAGAAAATTGAATATCGATGAAGGATTGTGATCTACAGGTCATTTTGAACATCGTTTTTTCTTGTGTAAGATTTGTTTATACTCTCTCCCTGTTACGGGTTGGAGAACAAAAATGTGAAAAAGGTGAAGAGTACAAAAATCAGAGGAGACGAAGTAAGTATAATAGAACATAAGGGGAAGAGGAGAGTGGATTTTTTAGAACTAAAGTCTTCATAAAATGAAGTGAAATGTGAAAGGATAGGCTAGAATAGAATAGGAGAGGATAAAGGAGAGAAAAGATAAGGTATGGAATTGAAGGTTATGGGAGTATGCAGATGAGGACGACAAATGGAAAAATTTTTCATAATAATATTCTGCCCAGGACGAAAAGGATATAATAGGATAAAGGAGGAGAAGAAAGATGATAGGAGACAGAAAAAGTCGGGCGTACGGAAGAGAGGTAAAGTGAGGAGAAGAGAGTAAGGGAAGAGGAGGGAAATAGTGGGAAGTGAGGGGTATATTAATAAAAACTCTCATGATCTCTTGTGTTGAACTTCCTGAATCCAGGTCGACATAAGGTCAAAGTAAGGAGTGCATCTTTTGATATAAGTGCCAGAGTGGAGTAAGTGGAGTTAGGTAAATAAAGGATAAAAGGGAAGAAAAGAAGGAGATAGAGTTAGGCGGGGGAGTGCGCGGATAAAGGAAAGTGAGAGGTACATATCCTCTATATCACTTCTACAATGGATAGGACGGGATGGAATAGGATTAAGGAGGAGATAAAAGAGAGTAGGATCAAAGAGGAGAGAAGAATGAAGAAGTAATAGAATATCAGACGTAGGGGAGGAAGGGTATTTGATGTCAAAGGAGAGTGACGAGAGACAAAGCGTAGAGAGGAGAAACCGAGGAATCGTGGAAGTATAGAGGAGTAAGTGGTGCATTTTTTTATATCCATTCTATATTATATAGGCTTGGGTTGTACAGCACAGGATATGATAGGTTGAGATGGAAGGAGATAGGATAGAATACAGTAGGATGGAAGGAGATATGACGCACGGCGGAAGTAAAGGAAAGCAAGGGATGGAAAAGTAAGGGAAAATGAGGCATAGGAGAGAAGAGGTATGGTGGGTGGAATGAAGGGTATGGGGTAAAGTTGTGTAAATGAGGGCAAGTAAAGAATACATTCGTCTCATTGGTCTGACACTGGACAGGATGGGATGGAAATGAGATTGAAGAGAGTTTTAGCAAGAGGTACTAAAGGATGCAGAAGTTGGAAAACATGAGGCTTAAGTAGGTGAGGGAAAGTAAAGTTCAAAAAGAGCGATCAAAAGGAAGAGGAAAGGGGAGAATAGGGAAAGTTGGAGGAGTAGTAAGGAGTGTAAACGTAAGTGAGAGTTGAAGAAGGAAGGGAGAATGGTTCGTAGAAAAGAAAGGGGTGGTGTAGTTGAATGAGGATATAGAAAAGGTAAGTTAAGAGAGTGTGAAAAGAAGAGGAATGGAAGGGTTTTATTTTTTCAGCAAAATTCTGCATAGTAAAGGATCAGATAGGATAGAATAAAATAGGATAAGAAAATATGAGAAAGAAAGAGAGATATGGGAAGAGGTAAGTTAGAGAAGAAGCGAAGATTTGAGCAACTTTTTTAATGAATCAAAAAACTGCAAAATGTATGGGCTATTTTCTAACCTTTACTTCCACTGAATGCGTCAAGTCCCCAAAAGAACATGACAAGATGACATGATTCGGATATTTTCTGAGTGAAAAAAAGTCATTTTTCATGGTACCTTATCGACGAGAGAGGGACTTTTTCCGAGGGTCGAAATCACGCTGTGTGTCCCAGAACAATCGTAACGCATTGAAGCGGAGGTAGAATCTTACCCCAGCTACATAGTCCTATATATATACCTATGTACATGTACCCATTCCAAACAACAAAGGCTTGAGGTTTGGTCGTGATGTGGTTGTTACCATCAAGAGCAACAAGGAAGCAGACAAGGTAAAATTTGTGTGGGTGGTGGATACACACATATGGTTATCTTGTGTATAGGGAGGACGACCAAATCTGAAGTTGTGTGGGATGAAATCAATAACAGACGTCCTTTCAAAACTTGAGTCGCTATCTCCACAATCCTCACGCATCAGAGCGGTGCAGCATGTCTGTGTTTAACGAGCACCGTTCGAAGTCAGAGCTGATTTCACACCGTGCAGAACGCTCCACTTGAAACAAATGGGAGCTGCTTGATTCGAGGGAAATCTATTTTTCTCCTGTTCTCCAACAAGGGGAGACTGTAATTCACTTCTTCTTTTTCCATGCATTATGACCTTTTATTAGAAACATTATCGATCATCTTATTGTGTTAGAGGCTGATTGAGGTTTGCGTACAATTTTTAGGTTATTGTTTGGAATTTCTGGAAATGACAATAGCAATCGAGAATCCAAAGACCAAATTTTGAACGTAATCCTCAAAGTTTGCTATGTACATTATTGAAAAAACATGAAAATGGGAGATAGAAAAAATAAATTTGGAGGTAACCTCCAAAATCTTTTCTCTCTTCCTCTTATTCTCTTTGTCTCTCCTTATTTTCATCATCTCCAAAAGACAATACAATAATATTTGAAATATGTACCAGCGTTTAAGAGATCACTTAGCACCCTTTCCGAAGTGAGGAATCCTCCAGCGCTCTTATTGTGTTTTGTTTCCAAAAATAATACCATCGAAAAGACGAAAGAGAGAGAAAATAAGGGAGTGGTTTTGAAGGTTGTCTTCTTATTTATCTTCCTTTTTTCTTTCTTATATTTCTTTCATTTATAAAAACGCAAACACATATCTTGTAGTACCACTTACGAATGCTTGGAGCATTTTACTGCTATAGTCAAGACCGTAATCGAAGGAGCTCCATGAGTGAAAGTATTGCTCAAAGGAGAAGATAAATTTGATTTAATTCCTAACCAAAACGCGACCTTTCATATTTTCACCAAATACTTCAAGAAATGCGAATTCGGATGAAAAACCAAATTTAAGTTTTCATTTGAAGTTCAAAGTTAATCAATTATCTGCATTCCTGAGAATTAGTGTTAGAAATAGTGTGTGCATTGGACCACTCATTTGAAACGTGAACTTCTTATAAAGAAGAGAAAAGGAAGAACGAAAAATATGGGAAGGGAGGAAGAGAGGAAGGAAGAGGGAAAGGAAGAAACGAAGGAAGGAACGGAGGATGGGAAGAAGCGAGGAGGAAGGAAGAGAGAAAGAGAAGAAAAAGGATGGAAGCAAGAAAGAGAGGAAGAAAGCTCGGGAAGAAGGAAGTAAGGAAGGAAGAAAGGCAGAGAGGAGAAGAGAAGTAACTGAAAGGTAAGGAGGAAGAGATGAAGAGAAGGAGAGATGAGGAAATGAAGAGAGGAAGGGAGAGTGAAAGCAAGGAAGAAGTAGGGGGACGCGATAAGGAAGAGCGAAGGTGAGGAAGGAAGGAATAAAGAGAGAAAAAGAGGAAGTAAGGAAGTTAGGAAGTGAGTGAGTGAGGAGGGAAAGAAGGAAGGAAGAGAGAGGAGGAAAGTGGAAAGCAAGAAAGAAGGAAGAGGTGAATCAGAGAAAATAGTGAGAGGAAAAAAGGAATGAAGTAAGAAAGAGAGGAAGAGAAGAAGAAAGTGAAGGAGAAAAAGAGAGGGGGAGGAAGGTAGGAAGGAAGGAGGATGAGAGGATAACATGATGAGGGGGGTGAGAGGGATGTGAGGGGTAGGGAGCAACAGAGAATGAGAATATGAGGGGTAGGGAGGAATAGAGAAAGAGAGGAGATAAGTGCGTAGGAGGGAAGAATAGATGGAGGGATGGCAGGAGGCGGAATGGATAGAGAGAGAAAGGAAGAGTCGGAGAGAAAAAGAAGAAAAAGAGGAGAAGAAAGGTGAGATGGAAGGGAGAAAATAAGAAAAAAGGAAGGGTAAAAGGGAGGAAAAGAGCAAGGAAAGAAGAAAGTACAAAAGGAACAAAGACAAACAGGAAGGAGGGGTGAAAGAGGAGATGGGAGAAAAGAAAAGAAGAGAAGAAGGTAGGAATAAAATGAAACAATTCGTAAGAGCTCAATTTCCTCATAGAGAAACATGGCTAATTATTGATTTTTGAATAGAAAATTGAATTTGACTTCCCCTCATCCCAAAATATTCGAATAGTCAATATTTCGGTTGCATAATTATTATATTAATCAATTAATAATCTAATTTGCTGAAAATTCATTTATTTCATGATTTCCTAGCCCGGTTGAAATTTTTTGTTCTTTCGGAAAATAAGATGAGATACATTTTTGATTATTAATTTATATATCAAGAAAAAAAAACAACCTCATGGTAAAGAATTCATTCAATTTGTTGGAAATTTAGCTTTCGGTAGAAAACCAATCTCTTGGATGAAAATTCATCTTTTCAGGGTAAAACTTCATCTGTCTTCCTGGAAGTTCAATTATTTTAGGAAATGAACTATCTTGCGAAAGACATTTTTTCTGTTAGGAAATTTCACTGTGCTTTCGAAATTTTGTCCTTTAGGCATGAAGGTGATCTTATGGGATGGGAATACGACTATTAGATAGAAAAATTGAGCTAATCGAAAATTTGTCTCTTAAAAAAAAAATTTTTTTTATAAGCAGCAAACATTTGGCTGGGAATCTAACTGTTTTTGATTGAATAAAAGGACTTCTCACACACTAGTTGAATTTTCTACATAAAAATATCAATTTCCGACAAAGAAGTGAATCTCCAATCAAGCAGCTTCTGCACCAGAAGAATTTGATTTTCATACAAAAAAATATTCACTTTATGCAAGACAGTTAGGATTTTTACTTAAAAGATGAATTTCCAATCTGAAAGGATGACTTTTCAACAAAATTTTGAAATTTATAAAAATTCCAAAAAATGGAAGCAATTCTTGGAATTTGTTTTTTGATCATGAATAAATCTTCTCCTGCGAAAATCCATCTTCGTTGACTAAACTTTATCTATTTAATTGAAAGTTTATCTTTTTTCTCAAAAATTCAAACATTTTGTTAAAGTCATCTGTTTCAGTCAAAAATTCGACTGTGTTTTCAAAAATTCGTCATTATGGTATAAAATTAATCTTTTCGATCAAAAAATGAACTATTGAGTCAAAAATTGAGCTGTTTATTCAGAAATGTGTTTATCTTGTTAAAAATTCAATCATTTTGTTCATAATCGAAGAAAGTGGATTTCCATCAAACGGTTAAATTTCCAATCAAAATACTTGAATTCTGCACTGAAAAATTAAAATTTTGTCCGAAATAGTAAAACTTCCAATCAACGAGATGAATCCCAGTCATAAAATATGACTCTCCAACAAAGTGTTAGATTCCCTGCGAAATATTTGGAAATTATATTTTCGAGATACAAATAAAACCATTCAATATAAATTTCATACGATTGGTCCTAAATTCGTCTTTTAGTAGTAAATTATTTCCATAAAAAGAAATTGATCTTCGTTAGTAAAAAGTTCAATTATATTGTTTAAAATAACAAATTTTGTTAGAGACATCTTTATTCGTCGAAATCTTGACTGAAATTCGGAAAATTAGTCCTTCTGACTCAAAATTAATTTTCTTCTTTGGAAAGTCAACTATTGGGATAAACATGTAGCTGTTTAGATAAAAATATATCTTTTCTGTTGAAAACTTATTATTTTCTTTGTACTGCTTGGTTTTACAATTCATAATAGGCATGGTCCTTGAAAGTGTTTTTCACGATTAATACAAAAATTGTGCATCTTATGAAAAAACAGTTTAACCATGAAACCATATTCGTTGGTTTACTCATAATCTTTCTTTTTGGTCTCTTAAAAACGACAACTACACCTACAACGACAGACAGACAACACAGTAAAACCTGTTTTTTTCAGGAGGTAGAATTTATGATCAAAATCTTCCATTGTAAAAAATTATATTCGACTTCATGAATTTATTATAAAAGTTGATATTTCAGTATTCAATTGCATTTGAAGGTTGTACTACTTTTCCAAAAATTTGTTTCTCATCGAAAATCAACTTTTTAATGGAAGGAATCTTTTCAACTAGGAATTTGAGAAATTCATCAAAAGTTGAAAAGTTATCCGTGTAAGTTGAAATTCGAATTTCCTGTTAAAAATTTATATTTTTTCGGAATAAAATATTGATTATTTTGGTTGGAAATTTTCACATCCGGGCTAAAAGTAACAAAATACAACTTTTTTATACCAGATTCGTCTCCTTGACTCGAATATTCAACTTTTGGATGAGATGTCGTATTCTTGCTTGCAAATTTATCTTTTTGAGCATGGATTTCATCTTTTTTGTATAAAAGTTTTACTATTTGGTTTGAATAATAAATAATTTTAATAGTGGGTATGAACGATAAAGAGGAATACGAACCATAAGAAATTGGAATTTTTTACTTATGAACCGTTTTTCGTCTGGAAGATTGAACTATGAATTTAGAGTTTCCGTTCCTAAGTAGGCGACGATCCAGCGAGATAGGAAACGCGGCATTGTGAAAATAGCAGGTGCACAAGCATGAAACGGGACGTAATTCAACGTCAAACTGTTTCCTAGTTAACTGGCTTTCCGTTTGACCGTACATAAATCGCAAAATCACATTTCTAACCAAAATGCGTCCTTTCATATTCCTACTTAATACTCAAAGGAATGCAGAATTAGAGAAAACCCGAATTCAAATTTCACTTTAACGTTCATTAATCAATTTAATATCTGCAATCCCTGTAAATTAGGATTAAAAAACAGTGCATGCGTGGGACCACTTGGTTGAAGCTTGAGTTTAATTATGAAAAAGAAACGAGAGAGGAGTAGAAGACGAAGAGAAGGGGAAGAAGTTGAGAAGAAGAAGAAGGGAGGAAAGAAGAGAGGGAAGGAGGAAAGAGGAATTGAAAAGGGGTAGGAGGGAGGAAGGAAGAGGAGAAAGGAGGGAAAGAGGAAAGAAGAGGGGGATGAAGAGAGAGAGGGAGATAAGGAGGAAGGAATAGAAGAAGAAAGGGAGGGAGCAAGAGAGGGAGACAGGAAGGGATGAAGTGAGAAAGGAAAAGAGGAAGAGGGGAAAGGAAAAGAGAAACAGAAGGGAGAAAGAGAATCTCTGTGTGTGTGTGTGTGTG
>WSXT02207112.1:0-18114 GCA_011762715.2 Neuroterus valhalla
GCATACAAACATACGCACACATGCAGATAGATACATATATACACATGCATACATTCTGGAAAGTTCCTGTTTAAAATCCTTTCAAATTCAAAACTTAGGTTTATGAACTAACTTTAAGTTGAGATCCCCGTTCGGGCCCATTAGTCTGATAGAGCAAGAGAGAAACGAGAGAGACAGAGAATATGTCTGGAGAGAAAGAGAGCACGCGTGAGAAAGATAGAGACAGACCCAGGGACCCAAACACGATCACGTGCCAGGAGGGTGGTAGCGTTTGGAATTTGTCAGGTTGGTGCGTCGGCCCGGTGAGAAGAGAGAGTTGTAGCGGTAATTGAGGATGACTCACAGAAGGAGAAAGCAAACTCGTATTTGAAAACACCGAGAATCCACAATTTGTCACGTAGACCTTTACTCAAGTTTTCATAAGGAATCTTGAGTGAGAGCTCACGTTGACGATTGAGGATTGCCAGGGTGCTCATACTAGCCATCGGCTCACAACAATTTCAATCAAGTTCTTCGAAGAATAAAGAATAAATTTATGTGGGAAAAAGTATGTAAGTCTTGGTTTTTAATGAATATAGAATTTCTGATCGAAAAAACAAACTACGAGAAGGAGTGAGCATGGGAGGAAAATGTCCATTTTAATAAATTATGGAACAGCTTTCTTACTTGGGAAACATCACACATTCGAAACGTGCTAAGGAGAAAGGACGTGCATATATAAACGCATTCGAAGCTCCGTTCCCACTGCATGTTTCGAAGACACGCATTACTTTTGTATAAATATTTAAGGAACGTTTTATTCAGTATTTGTTAAGCAACGAAAGGAACTTCGTTTCTTCCGCGTGCCACTCAAAACGTCCACTTTTTTTATATTCAACGTTATGCTATGACACGAAATGCGGCAAAAATATAGTAGCGTTGGGTAGTCATCAAGAAATTTTATCTAACCAATACGTTGCTACAGAATTACTGCTATTCAAAACTTTCGGGCAAAAATAATCATCAACGATTGTGGAACTTTTATAAATGAAGTCATTTTCAATTCATGAAAATATTTTCATCATATGCACTCGTATGTTTCTTTGACACATCTACATTATTTTCAAGCAAAATGATAATTATATGGTAACGATTGGATATAGTTAAAGGTCATCAAAATACATAATTATTTGTGATAAAATTTTACATTATAATATTATTAAAGTTTAATCAGAATATTCGATTTTTGAAATAATTCGACCATTTTAACTAAAGTTGGATGCATATGGTTGTGATTCCATTCATTCCCAAAATCTAGAAAAAACAGCATCAACTGTCGTATTGGATCTTGTCGTCGACTGTGCTGGACCATTATTTATACGTTAATTGAATGTATGTGAAGTAAAAGTTTCAAGCTGATTCGATTTTTCTTTTTTGAAATCAACATTTAAATCACCTGCCACAATGAGTGACAGCTTATAATAATAATTTGTATCCAATTCTTGCAATATCTGAGAGTCTTGTGCAGAATAATTTATCAGTGCTTGAGAAATGAATTCTTTGATATCGTCAACCTTTTGAGAAATTGAAATGTCAACAACAACCATAACTACTTTTATGCCGTTTACCAATGTGCAAAATGCTGAACATATATCTTCAACAGAAGCATGTTGAAAATGAAAATTAATAATGTTTATCGGAAGTGCATTCATGTTTGATTCAATAATATTGGTTGTATCATCTTTGTTTTGATAAATTACAACCCCGCCTGTTCTCACATTATTTCTTCTAAAATAAACAATACAATTGAAATTTGATACCTCCTTAATTGTGTCACTCATATTCGTCTCTGAAAGAAGTGAAAAATTTGTTTTTTGAGTAACTATGTCTTTTAGATCTAAACTGTGACTACGCAGACTTTGAACGTTTGAGGTGATGGTAGAAAAACCTTTTTTAATAATAATGTAATCGATGAGTTGTTTTGCTCTGGTTTTTTGAGAGTAATTAGATAATCTTCCCAATTCTGATGATAATTTCGGTGTTGATGTTGCCTGTACTCGATTATGATGAAATCCTTATTTGGTTTCACCGTCATATGTTCTTACAATGTACAGGTCCTTAATCCTTGTAACATGAGATAACGCAACAAAAACTAATTCCTGTGAATACCCTTTTCTATATCCGTAAACAATTTCATCAAACGTTTGACCCTGTGACTTGTGTATAGTCATAGCGTAATCCGCTGTTAAGGGGAAATGCTTTCGTTTCGCCACAACTTTTTTATCGATTGCCAACGAAACGTTTGCTGTTTGTAAATCAATGGGTACTGCTTTATTACTCACAATACTTTGTTCTCTTAAATCACCAGTTTTTTTCTTTTCTTTTGCCTTATATTTTGTGATCCAGGTATTTCTGACCATGAGCGTCAAACATTCCCTTCTTTGTCGAAATCTAAGTGAACCATTTCGACAATAGTTCCATTGCACAACCCATCAGTGATCAGTGATGTTAGTAGTAATAATATAATATTCATTTATCACAAAAGTTATTTCGTATGGCGAACCACCAGTATCACCAACAGACATTTTGTGTAGTTTTACGTAAGGCGAATGTCCGAATGACATTTTAGTGACGAAAGATTTAACAGGTTTTGACACATCGATTATTCTTTGCAACAGTGACAGAGAACTCTGGTTTGCCAAATTTTCGCAGACTTTAATGCACACTCCTTTGCTTGAAAGTGCACAGATTTTTATATTCAACATAATATTAGATTCGTACGGATATGAAGAGAAAGCGGTTAATGTCATTGCTCCTTTTCACTACAATTTTTCATGTTTCATAACGAATCCTTGTAATAGATATCTACTCGTCCTCAAAGCATCATCTGAAATAGGTGGATTTATTAACAGAGTGATGCCTTCAACCAACAATGCAGAATGATGTAGAAACCGTTGGGGAAGAATTTCTGCATGCCATTCATAATTTTAGGTCTAGCAACTGAATTTACGCAAATGCATAATGGTACAGTTTGACTAGTTTTTGATACTCCGTTTGTGTCAGTCCAAGGCACTCCTTCTTTTATAGAAAACTGCATTCGTTCACAAAGAGGTTCATGAAGAACATGTGCAGATATCTCTTTTGCACCAAACCATATAGCTGCTAGAATCATCTTCCTCGATCTTAGTTTAGATGGCAGCTCATTCAGTTAAAGCTGATGTGGGTAGCATGACGTTCCAGATGATTTGGATAAAGACATACCCATTTTGCATCTCTTTAATTTTATACAAAGACCGCAGTTGGGACACATTTTATAATACGTTAATATTTTGTTGAGTAAAAATACAGAGTTAGGAAAATCGCTAGGGCCAATCATTATTTGGATAAGTTCCAATAGATCACCTTTTCCAATCTTACTTCATATGTCACAAGATGTAAAAGTTTCTATCAAGGGTATTGCTTCACCGATAGTTGGGCTAGAACCGCTATGTAATGTCCTGCTCAACAATTCCACATTGAATGATGGAATTTCTTCGTTGTTACTTTTGTCTCCTATAGTGCCGCTCTTACTTGCTCTACCACCGTCATTATTATCCTCTGTCCTTTCACCGCTGCTGTCACCGTTGCTGTCATCTTCGCTTTCATCGTAAGTATTGTTAAAAATGTAACGTAAGCCTGCCTCATTACTTCCGTCAATTCATAAAATTTAAAAGTTTGCCAGACAATACATCCAGCTAGAGTACTCTCGATTGGTTGATATATTGCCGTAACTTTAACTGGTGGTGCCTGTCGAAAGTCTCCAATCAGAATCATTTCAATACTATCAAGAGGGATTGTAAAGTTCCCAGTAATTTGTTTTAAACGAAATTCAATTTAAGCTACTAATTGGGCACCTATTATACTTATTCCATCAATGCAAGAAAAGATTTATCTTCAACTATGTATTATAACCGAAGTCAACCTCTTCAACAAAGGCAATACCCATGATCCTAAAGTCCTGGAATATAGTCTAGTTGTTATAGTTTTCCCACGAAAATCATTCGAATTTCCGTTTTGAAGTACAATATGATCTATTTTTTTGACGGGGACCAACAAACCGGAGTAGAATTATGATTCATTCACTAGGAAATGCTGCTTAACTTCAGTGATCGGACGTAAACTGATTTTTCGAGTGTGGCATGTCATAATACTTTGATATTAGAAAAGTTAAAACTACGTTCAAGAGTGTAAGAGTGAGAAACGAAGGCAGTGCGTCTGGAATCTCTCTTGAAATCATTTTGGTGCCTCCTAAAAGTCTATCTTCAAAGTGTCGCTCTGTTTTACCAATATAAATACAACCACAATCACACGAGATAATATGTATGATATGGGTTTAAAGCTTGATTCAAGTTTTGTCTTTGTTTTTGTTAAAACAGGAGAACAGATCTGCTTCGTATTTAAAAGATATTGAGATATTCAATTTGGCAAAGGTCTTTCTGGAATCGAATGAGAAGATTTTAGGACAGTTAGGAAAATTAAAATCTAATTTCCTCCTGAACCTCATGATCTGGTTGGAACTAATGCAATCCTTCGTGAGGGTCTCTCGGGGGAGACCTGCTTCATCACCATCACTTATTCAGCTCATGATGCGGCGGTAGCTGTTCCTGATTCAAATCGAAGATCAAAGTCGGCGATGGAACAAAAGATCATGAAGTGCTTGCATCAACTAAACGAGAAAATTGGCTGGACTAGACTGAACGCGTATCGTATGCAGTGTGTAATTAACTACGTAAAACTCGGTTAACTCAACGGGGAAGTTTGCGAGTTTCTCACGGAATAAGGATCCAACATCACTCATTGAACTTGCCATAACTGCTGACCAACAAGCAGCATATTTTTGAAAGAATACGAGAGTCATTGGACGCAATGACGAGAATCCGGAAGTGAAAAGGATGCGTTAGGGACGATAAACAGTTTTTCGTTGACTCGCCTCGCCTCTTCAGCGATCCCCCTGTTCTTGTTAAAAACCAACCCAAGTCCAAGGGAGCAAAAGATTTTGGAGAAAGATTCATGAGGTTTATACCTGGTGATTGAAGGCACTGAGAACATATTACGATCCAAGAATCCGTGTGACAACCTCATAACGTCTGAAGGGTAATTGCTTATCAAATATTCTTAAAACTCAAAGATCTATGCTCCTTGAAAAAATCATCACAAGATTGCTCTGACAATCGCCGAGAGGAACACAAGAATATGGTATAATTTTTGGTTTGGACAAGTGAGCGAATGCCTAGGCGTGACTGTGAGCCACATTTACACCAAAAATCAGTAAAGTAGGCTTTTTGAAGCAGATATGAACATCTTATTACACAGATTTGGTCATCAAAACTGTCGGCGTTCATAAAAATATTTCCGGCCGACACGGATGCCGTCCTGGTTCTTATTTATTTGTTCGCGGGCGCCGAGTTCCAAACCTCCAATGTGTTTGTTAACAAATAATCTTGGGTACGGCTCACATCGTCGCAAACGGGTGATATGATCTCTTGAAATAGGTTAGGATTAACGGAATAATCGGCAGATAAGCGTTCTTCCACAAAGCCGCGGGGCAGGCTATTAAGACCCTTAGCTCGGATCTAAACATCAGAAGTGAGGACAGTGCCTAAATCCATACATGTTCTTTACTTCTGAAAGCAGAGGTAAAGAGAGCAGCGGCTGAAAACTTTGTGAAACAACTCAAATACAAGGAAATGGGCGCAAACTTTCACAGAATTATAGGAGGACAGTACTTGTCACTCAAGTCGACGATTCCTCACAGACATCTGAACCTAATTCAGGCACGAGGAGTTTTATTTTTGCGTGTAAGAACAACATCATTTCCACCTCATCATACCGCAGCAGCTTTGATCGTCGAAAAGTTTCCAGCAAGAGGTGCAACGCGTGTCATCGAAAATTCAGAGCATCTATAACACATACTATCCGAGTGTCCTTTCCATGCGGGAATGATTCATATCCACAGAATCAATGCAGCCCTAAAAGTGCTTTGTAACCATCTTTGTTGCTCTTATGGTGTTGGCTACATGTTCTCGATGATAGTCTGTACCAGAAACGCAAGTCCAGCCATCATACTCTCCGTCAAACAGAGACGAACTATGTTCGATAACGAACTCTTGGCATCGTCTGGCAGTTATATCATAGCCAAGGTGATTGAGAAGGAGCAGAGGTATCAGGATCCTAGAAATTTTAACGGAGTTGAAGGTTTTCATTATTTAGTCATCAGTCTTTCCAAATCCAAAAATTTAAACATTGAAAGTATCGATTTAGAGTTTGGATTCATGGATAACAGTTTCTAAGAAATCTTTTTCGAAAATTCTTTAGTTATGGATCTAATGGGCAAAAAAAGAAGAGAGAAACTCGAGCTTTAAGTGCCAACTAATTTGTGAAACTGTTTTTCCGGTCCGGATACAAAACATTCATTTGACGTGGGGACTAAATTTTCCATAACGATTTCATGTGATCATTTCGCTACAATATTCTTCCGTGAGGTTCTGAAAATCTTGAACTATAATCGAGAAAAATTTCCAAGCAATCGCATATTTTTACAAACAGTTACAATTCATTTACAATTCTTATATAAGACCGTTTCTATGGAGTTTTATGTAATTGGCATTATTTGGCGCAAGATGGCGGAACTGAGCTGACGTGCTTTTGCCTTGTTCTCTGATCGTCGTGCTTTTTTTGCCTAAAAGCGACTCGGACTGCAGTATTTTTTAGTGTTACTAGGTTGTGGTTTATAGAAAGTGTCTTATTTACCTCAAATTGTCTTTGGATACTGAGTGCTTGCTCCAATTAGTGAAGTTTTCTTCTTCCCAATTCCTACGTAACCTGTGGCTCATTGTCATTTGTTCAGTGCTATGGCTCCAAAAGACGAGCCCACGCCTATAAAAATGATTTGTGTAGGATGAAAATCAACCGTTGTTGATGCAGTGCAATGCACTGGATGTCCGAAGCATTATCATCCATGCTGTGCTGGCCGTACAAACACTCTGGAGAATGGCGCCTTCGCTAAATGTTGTTTGCCGCCTTAACCTCGTACTTCGACCTTGCTTGAACCGGCATCAGTACTAGCACCGCTGACAGCGTTTTTAGGATTGACAAAACTGAAAAACTAGTAGATAATCTCAACTCCAGGATAACCACAGCTTAAGGTACGCTTGAAAATATCAAGATTCTCCAATCATCTTTACCTGCTACTAATAACGAAACTCTTACTCGTCAGCGCCTAGCAGAAATTGAGCAAAGGTTTGCTCGGAAAAACAACCTCATCCTATTTGGCCTTCCGGAACACAATGCTCCTTCAAATAGCACCTCATCCTCAAGCAAAGAGATGCCCATGTCTGAAATCCTTAAGATATTCCCAGGAATCAAACCTGAAAATTCATTCTCCAAAGTTAGAGTTTACACACTGGGTATTTCCTCGCAGGACCAGCTGAAACCTCGACCTTTGAAGTTGATATGCGAGTCAAAGGAGCCGGTGCATGCGCTTTTGCATGCTCTCCTGGATTAAAAAAAAATGCTGCAAAGAAAGAGCAATCGCAATCGATTTGGATTTCTCTCGATCGAACGAAGGCGCCAATAGAGGAAATTGCATCACTGAAGAAGGAGCTTGCCACACGTCGTCTGGAAGGAGAAGAGGATCTCTTAATAACTTTCAGAGGTTCGATTCCTACAATAACGAAAATGCGCAAGCAGACGAATGTATCGTTACCGACTTAATCGTCCAGCCAAAAGGGGGTCAAAATGGGGGTTAAGCAGTGAGTAATGTAATAAATGTGATGGATATCCTCTCTACCAAGGCCCACTTAAGTAATTCTAACATGTTGATTTCAGTCTTTTACCAAAATGTCAGGGGCGCATGCACCAAGTTATCTCTAACTCGTCAGGTAGTACCGTTAACCTCCTACAATATTTTTGTTTTCTCCGAAACATGGCTTCATAGTAAAATAAACTCTGAAAATTAGGCTTCTTTATTTGTGATGTTTTCCGTTGTGATAAGAATCATTTGACGAGTGACTGCTCACGTGGGGGTGGTGTCTTGATTGCTTCGTTATCAAGCCTAGGGTGTGTTCAGGTTCCCACGAGTATTGAGACCGTGGAACATCTGTTTGTTAGGTTTTCCACCTCTACCAACACCTACCTCATTGGTGCTTTCTACATCCCACCAAATGCAAGTATTACCAAATATTTTGTTGTTCCTTTCTGCTTTATGCTGATGATATGGAAATGTATAAAACAATTCCCTCTCTTATGGACTGTATTGAACTACAAACACGCGGGAAAAA
The DNA here is from genome assembly GCA_011762715.2 of Neuroterus valhalla. Lineage (NCBI taxonomy): Eukaryota > Metazoa > Arthropoda > Insecta > Hymenoptera > Cynipidae > Neuroterus > Neuroterus valhalla. Next base: position 8,298 of record WSXT02207112.1, read on the forward strand.
TAACGATAAAGCATGATTATATGCTTTCTGATGAAGATTTAGTAAGGGTGGTGCGAGTTCGGGACCTGCGGCTCATATTGGATGAAGAACTTTCCTACAATGACCAGTTTTCCCATGCTATACATAAATCTCTCGTCTCTGGGCTTCGTTGCAGAAACTGGACGATGTTAATAAACCCGCTAGCGCTCAAGACGTTATTTTTTGCTCTTATTCGTCCGCATCTTGAATATGCGTCAATCATCTGGTCTCCATTTTATATGATCCATAAAATCAGGCTTGAGAGAGCTCAGGATCGTTCCCTTCGATTTGCGGCCAGACAACTAGGTATGATAATGAATAGACGTGACCATAACTACGATGAAATAAGAGCATTGTTGGACATCCCAAACATAGCTTCGAAATTTGTATTCTGTGATCTATGTTTCCTTTACAATCTTCTAAACAACAAAATGGACTGCTCTGTTATTCTTGCACAAATCAAATTTCATACTCCAGCTATTTCTCTCCGTAACTACTCATTGTTTAAGCTACTCTCACATCGAACTAATTACGGACTGAACTTTGTGCTCACGCGCATTTGTAGGAAAGATAATTTGTGGTATTATGTTCTTGATTTTCTTTATACATCCGCCTATCGCTTTAGAACCATGTTGCGTAGATTCGTATAATTTCTAAACATTGCGCTTTACTTTCATTTTTATTGGAAATTTCAGTATGTCATTGACAATTCATTTTTTTTCAGCTATCCTTACTATTATCTAAATATTATTTACTATTGCTCTTATTTTTAAGAATTGTTCGTACTAAAGGGCACTGCCCATTCACTGTTCTAATAAATAAAAAAATGAAGAATATTAAGAAATTAAGAAATTAATTAAGAAATATTAGGAATTCATTCTCTTATCAGTATTATTCATGCCATGAACAGCACTCACGTGATCCTCACCTGATCCGCGTTTTTATTGGCATTAAATACGCTTTTTTATCTGTCTAGGAGGTGAAACGTCCCACAGTGTGTTGGTATTATGACTGCGACTACTTGAATTTGTATTCTTCGACCTGAAATCCACCAACACTTAAAAGTGTAGGTAAATGTTGATTTCAGTTTTAAGGAGTTGAGTAGTCAACCTGACGTAAAAAATGCAAATATGTCTGAAGGACAAGCTTGATATACATAACTCGTGAGATGACACAGTGATAGTAATAGACTTCTATTCTGCTAAAGCACCAAGATAATCAGTTTTTATACTCTTCAAGGAATTCTTTATTAATGCATCGATCAGTCTTTCCTCTAATTGAAAAAAATGAAGATTGTTTATATTCTGGCCTTATCCCTCGCTGTGATCCTCAATTCTATTGGTGAATATATCATCGCGTATCTATAGTTTTGGGTTAAGTTTGAATTGCAGCCTAGAGAGCCGAGCACAAGTGGAACCTGCCAACAACGTTTCGAAGTGCTCGCTCTAGATAGCATTTTGTCTCCGTTACGTTTCAAATTCCCCTCTGGTTTCTGCCCTGATATTCAAGGTTTCCACTGAGGACAGGTTCAAGGGCGAGTAATCGATATTTTCTTCGCATATGATATTATATAGCGCAACATCTCGCTTGCGGATGAAATAGTCTCGCAACTGTGTAACTTGCGATACATCTAGCTGCTTGACACTTACAACGCCACTACTCGCTACCTTAAGGCCCTTGGACTCGGGAATAATCAGATATATGAACGACTCACCCTCGACCATTGCATCTATATGATCCTGATTCTTGTTCTACAATTCGTTATTCCCTAATTATCCTCGGATCAAATGCATTGTTCTGTGTTTCTATAGTCCAAACTCCATGTAGATGTCATTTAAAAGCCATATAGTGACATTGATCACTTGCTGCAGATCCTGGTTTGAACTAGCGTACAAATTTAGGTAATCCAGGTACAAATCCTCAACGTCATGTATTTCAAATCAATGAGACATGCTTCTTGGTGTTTGACTTAATGGATTTATTGCAAAGCAGAACCATAATGCATTGGAGGAGTCTCTTTGGAAGATACTCGTCACAATGTGAATCGATCTAGTTGTCTTTGGTTTCCCGTGATCAAAGTACTTGATTTTTGTTTCCCATAGCACTATCACACGACCCAGAAGGTCAATTATAAAAGGGCAGATCTCGGAAATTTTCCAAATTCGAAGCAAATAGTCATGTCGTACCGGAGGAAATGCTTGCTTGCAGTTAATGTAAGCTATATGCAAGTTTCTTTGATCTTTCTCAGCATGCGTCATGGCCACAGCGTCAATGATAACTAGATCTTCACTGCTCCGCAAGTTCTTGCAACATTCTTCATGTTCTTCGGTCAGGATATCATTCTCGTCACAGTGATAGTAAACTTTTTCTGCAGTTGAAGCTGTAAGGCACTTTCGAATCGTTGGGAGTTAGGTCCATGTACCAAAAATTGTATACCATGTCCGTACCTGGAGCTTTCCAATTACTGGATCTTTCTAAAACCGCTGGAACGTCTGCGTTTGTGTTCAGGTGCCCACTCAGTGCGTGCAGATCTTTTCGTGGTGAACATCTCCGGCAGAAAATACCTTTTCGTTGGTTCTACATTCCTGAACTCCAATCAAGCTCGACTGGAATTCCTCCCAAGGTGCTGCAGTTTTTCTGGAATTTCGCTGTTTACATCAACGAGGACATTCATGTCCAGATGTGGTGCCAGTGGATTCAGCACTTGTTCTCTATTATCATTGACACCTATGCCCTCCACATCTCCACATTATCCACATCTGCTATCGAGATTTCATCCATCAAAACGCTGTTGTCCTGCCTTCAGTTGGATGGTAGCTATTCCAACCTTCGGAAGCAATCTATTAACAGATATTGAGCGTTTTTGGTCTGCCAGATTCTGTTCCTTCATTCTGGTGATGAAACGCGGCTACTCAAGTAAGAAGAGACGATGTTATGCTCTTCTAAAACTCTCTTCGCCATTCTGTGTCACAAAATGAAGGCGTATTACATCTCTGTTCGTATGGATTATCCATTTCAATCGCCTCCTTGTTCGCTGAATCTCTACTGCAGATTCTGGTTGAATCATTCCACCGCATCTGGAACATCTTGTGGTATTGGGTTCTTAAGAAGTAGCTCAGGAACATCAAAACTGTTATGGCATTGTGTCGACTCTTTAGTCTCCGCCTGATCTTGTATAGCTTCATCCAACTGATCCTTGAACTTGGTGATGAGATCCTTTACTGAAACCCTCACAATATGGGAATGCTCTGCTGCATACACCATTGGTAAGGACTATGGGGATTATTTAGAAAATAAGAGGCATCGTTGTTATTATTATTGTTGTTATTATTTCTTGGATGATAAGAAAATATGCTTTGGAGTCTGCTACTGGTAGTGCACAAATAGAAGTATTGCAACCAATCAACATTTTCTGAATATTAATTTCTAAAAACTAGGTAAACTTTTAGCCAATAGAATAAATGACATTTCGAGTAATGTTGGAATTTCTAAGCCAATGCGACAAATTTTATAAGAGAAAATTTATTTTTAACCTAACGGCCGCCTTAGAAGATCATTTATCCGCTTATGAGGTGAATTTGTTAAACTTTGATCGAAATTGTAAAATTGCTGAGCCATTAAGACAATATTGCATAAGATAGTTACTCTCCAACAAGGTCGTTTAATCCTCTACCAAAATAGTTGAAATTTTAACCAAGAGAATTCGATTTTGAATAAAAAACCGTCTAAATCCACTAGCAATCACGAGTTTCCAAGAGAAAAATTAGTTGAGAATTTGCGCTTTCAACAAAAGAGTGAAACTTTCGAACAAGCCGTTAAGTTTGCAAACGATTGGTAAGTTTTCCTTTAGAAAAATTGATTTTCTATAGACAAGACAACGAATTATGGGAAAAATATCTCATATTTCGTTCTGTCTTCATTAGGGATGGAGTGTCTTGATGAGAAATCGTCTGCTCGTTGAAAGTTTTATTTCTTATTGATGACAAATTCGATTGCTCCATCTGTTGTGTTGAGAATAGAACATTGTTGTAGAAAATTAGTTTTCATTTGTAAAATTGTATTTTTTTACTCTAAAAATGCAACTTTTTTTATTCCTGATTAAATATACATTGATATCATCAATACAACAAATACTTTGTCGAAGATTTGACCTTTATACCAATAGTTTTTAGAACTATAAATGTACCTACTGCAGTTCAAGAAGTTAGAGAAATCATCTTGGAGTTGCAGGATTATTTTTCTTGAAAATTCATCTTTTTTCTTTAAAATTCGGAAACATTCGGTTCAAAGTTGATCTTTTTTTGTACTTATCTGTGGTATATTTTTCGTTGCAACTGATAGATCTAAATGTACATGACATCAAATATAGACGATGAATTCTTGAACTTTTGTTGCAATCGGGTCTACTTTTCTTGCTGTCAGACATTTTGCTCTACAATAATGTGAGCAACCGTGCGGGCAAACGTAAATGTTAGAAATTTTCCTAAGAAATAAACTAGTTCTGGCTACTTATCTGTTCTGGAAATTCTGATGTCAAAGATGGATCCTTGAAAAAGCTTTCTCAATAAAAACTCCATCCAGGGTTTTGCCAGTTTTTTCACAGGTGTCATCACACTGTCATAAATAGGGTAATACTTGCTGCGTCGCGTCACCGGCTACTCTCCTACACCCACGTACGAGCATGTTAACCCAAGAGGACAAATTCTTTCATCTTAGCAGCTTTACGCGATACGGCTTTACTATCTATTTACGAAACGGAGCAAAACGTACCGTCATAGGCGAGCGAATTAACTTAATGTATCGGAAGAGATGAAGGTAGCCTACTCACTCGGGGTTCAGAGACGATTCTGGATTATCTAGCCCGCTCGCAGTACGCGCGTGAGTTGCGTGTCTAATATGTATATGGCTTGAAGCCCCCCCCCCCATCCCACCCGAGGAACTGTAAAGAGCATGCATGATTTGCGTTATTTTACTCACTTACATGTTGCCAGACGCTGGAGGTGTGTGCTGCTACAGGTTTGTTCTGCTACAGACAACTTGGGAAACTTGTGGATATTCCCTCTACGGACAGCTATCGTATGTTCGTATACTTATCGTACATTGACGTATAGGCGCCAGTTCCCGCTTGATTTCTGTGAACTGAGAAAAGGATGTTCTCGATGTAGATGCTAAAGATGGTATAGGTTAGTGCCAGTCTTGCCATCAATGTATCGGTACCAGGGTCCCTACCGTACACCTCCGCTTCCCCCTTAGGTGATTTAGGCACAATAAAGCTACATGTGAGAGGCGGACTCGCTGTGCGGCTTTGCCCATAATGTGAGCGAGACTTTTTCCATCAGTTCGACGGAAAAGAACCTGCCTGATTCTGGTGAAAAGCGAGGAGACTATGATGTTGTCCAATTCCGACCAATCGAGCGCGTGTTTTTCAGAAGGATTGCTTGTTTTTGTGTAGGCGATCACCAGGTATATGTTCCGCCTATGTATGCCGTAGCCATTGATTATACTTTTGGTTTCATAACTATGAAGAGTAGACACCCCCCGTCAAGCTGACTGCAAAATTTGATTGGTAGACAATCTGGCTACCAGCGATTCATTCAGCATTTTCTTGTATGGGATCATCCGTGTGGCCTAACCACAAATGAATGCTGCCACAGACGAATTTAGAAACTTTTATATATTCCCGCATTTTTCACTCATTCAAGAAGTATTCGCGCTGGTTCCCACTTGACTTCTGAGAACGGAGCGAAGGATGATCTCCGATGTTGATGCTGGAGATTTCGTACGTAAGGGCGAGTCTTATCAGCGTAGTATTGAGAATAAAGTCATTACGGATTATTCGAAACTGACGGCAAGTCACATGTGTCTTTGTGGTACTTATTTTATCACTGAGATAGCAAGTGGCCCTTCTCTTTGATCAAGCTTCATGACAAGCGTCTTTCGCTTATATCAATTCAAGTCTCTACTCTCTATTTTCTAATCAGACGACCTTTTGTACGCATGACTCAGTGGCGTAGAAAGTATGCGCGAAGTATATAAGAGCATAAAGTTGTCGATTGATAGTAACTAGTGACTCATTTTATTCGACCATAACCTAAGTGAGTAAAGAGCACAGACTATAACTGATTCGGTAGTAAGATGCTTGATAATCCCTACGAATTCTCGTGAAAAGCTAACTCTTTATTGGCACTGTGCAAATCTACTGGCGCCCTCACTTCGGTGAACGCTCCCATGTTAAATCTGATGGATCAAAAGTTAGTACCGTGGCGGCCACGGTCACTTTTGCGGGACGCTGCCATAAGAATACGTGTAAAATTCGACGGCAGCGCCAGCCCTCCCCTCCAACCGTCTGCACAGAGCGAAAAGCGAACTTTGCTCTCGCTGCACAGGCAAAGTTGAACATTTTAAGAAAACTACATTTATTCTTCCATTTTTTCTTTTGCAGAATTAAGTTCAGAGTTTGACTGTTTACCTAATAGTAAACCTATTCCTGGAATCTTTTATTGTGGAACTTCTTATTCTCAGGATAAAAATCATCCTCCTGATGGTTCTCTTGCCCCAGTTAGATCGCAATCTCTTGCCAGGTTTCTTCCTCCAGAGGAAGCCCCTCTTCGTGGTAAGTCCAGGTCTCACTCTCCTAAAGTCGTCCCTCTTCGTGTCAGGTCCAGGTCCCCTCCTAACAGGCTCATTCCCTATATGAATCCTGGCCGGCATTTCGAAATTCGAAGATTCACATTTCCTGACAATAAACCAATTCAAATAAGAATAGGTAATAATATCTTTGAACCTATGCCAATCCCAGAACAACTTGTATTAACAACTTCAAATGGCGACATCTTTGCAATATTGGAGAAAAGTAATCATCTTACTGGAGTATACAATTTTCGTAGACAGCGAGCAAAATTTAACATGTACAATGGGACCATCACTGTACTGACCAAAGATGAAATCAACGACAGCCCAGTAGGCAAACGCCGGCCAGTAACACAGTATTTTACAGTTGCCTATGTAAACCATAAGCTACGACATCAATAGTTTGTTTCAAAAACATTTTTAACTATAATACAATATTGTTTGTGATACAAAGTCAGATGAAAATGGAGCATGTCGTTGGGAATAACATTGAAATGTCAACGGATTATGGAAAGAGAAATATCAATGTTCACCGTGACCTTCGACGTTTGGGGTCAACCTTTACATTATTCAAATCTAGAAAAGTTCAGAGTTTTTCAGAGAATAGATGAGACTTTCTTTAGCTATCTTAGTTCAAGTGAACGACATACATCTTTATCATAGAATAAGTATGAAAAACAATCATAACCATTATTTTTTCACAAATCTTCACTAATTTATAATTGTAATGAGGATTCTCATTTTTTAATAGAAGGTGACAGAAAGGAAAGATTTAAATTTCTCAAATATATGTATCAATCTGGGAATTCCCGCACATTTCCCAAACTCTTCTTGAATTTCGATAACTTTAAGTAATAAGTAGAGATTAACGAATATTCATGAAATCCCATTATTTTTCTTTTTGGAGAAGCAAAACTGACTTTATAACGCCCTGAGAAACATCTTTAGATGTAATATAAGATTTCCAAGACTTGGCTTCGTCCAACTGGGGAAATTTCGAAAATTTTCTGGAAAAAATCGAAATTACTTGTTCTAGGACATTCCGTTTTCGATGCAAAACAACGCGAGAAAACTGTTTGCCCTTATAAGACCAGAAGTTTTGGCAAATTTATCTTCTGACGCAATTAATTATGAAACATGTTCTTCTTGAAAAGCTGACCCTTTTGAGAAAGGATCATTTTTTAGCAGAGAACGATGCTATAGAAAAACTGATCTTGAATTCTGTTTCCGCTTCAGTAATTTCAGAATAAAGGTTTATACTGTGTGGAGCTTGCATAAGCCCTTGAAGAACTTTCCAGCTGGCAATTGGAATTTGGAATAAAATTTTCAATAGTGAAATTACCCACTTTTCAAGAAGAAGTTTGGGAGAACACCACAATCTATTGTGAAATGAACGTGCAGAAGCAGCTTAATTTCTTAACTTCAATCAGGATTGGTTCGTAACAAATCATGTCCTTTAAACCATTCGAAAGTAATGTGCAAAACTCTCTGGTGATGTCTAGTCATTTTTGAAAACCAAAAGAATACATTGTGGTCTCGAAAAACACCTAATCATAAGGCACAAAACACTAAACACTTCTCGGAAGCGATCCCATAATTTTTTTGTAGATGGAGCTGTTAGGAAAATTTTTTTCTGGTCGTAAATTTGTTGAAAAGTAGAATTTTTTGGATAGTATCATCCCAACAATAGATGTAATCTTCGTTCTCCAAAACACGAACTGGAATGTATCTGTAGAAAGGCATCCATTCTGTCAAGAGTCCTAGGTTTAGGGCAAGTTGTTGATGTATGATGCCTGCTATATCATTATGTTTGCGCGTGTACTCACTCTAAGCCATTACGCGACAGCCATCAATAATGTGCTCGATGGATTCGTTCTTATCTCCACACAATCGGCACCTGTCAACCGAGTCTTGATGTAAAACATACTTGCGATAATTTCTAGTGCCAATAACCCTGTCCTGGATCGCAATCACGGATCCTTCCGTTTCCGGAAATAGGACGCCCCTTTTCAGCCAAATATTAGATGCCTTTTCGACCACTTCATATTGATCTCGGGATTTGGAGTGAAAGCAGTTATTGGGCTCTTCTTAACTATCGTATGCTTTATACCCTTGGAATCAAGAATACCCAGGAGGTGGGTCAATATATGGCCATCCCCATCATGTCTTCTGAATCCATGAGACAGGCTATTTATTGTTTGGCTCTATGGATTCATCCCCAAAGAGAACTATAATGCACTGAAGAAGTCCCCTTGAAAGACAACCAACGTAATGCGAATCGGTCTAGTTGTCCTTGGTCGTCCATGATCGAAGTACCTGATTTTTTTCCCCAAACATCATCGCACGACCTAGGAGGTCAATGACGCGTAGGCAGATCTTGTACATTTTCAAAACTAGAACCAAATAGTCATGTGGTGCCGAAGGGAACGCTTGCTTGTAGTCAATGTGAGCCATGTGCAAGTTTCTCTGACCCTTTCTAGCTTGCGGCATGGCCACAGCGTCAATGGTAACTAGATCCTTATTGCCCCGCGAGTTTATACAACATCCTTTTTGTTCTTCGGTTAGGATGTTCTTCTCATCACTTCAGACAGATTTCGAGCGTATGATTTTTTAGGAAACATATACGTGGTTCCTTTGAGCATAAAGTTCGGCATTGGATCAGGATGTTCGATGATCTTCTGGGAACTCCTCGCCAATGCAGTGTGCACACTTGTAAGGTACTTGTACCAGAAGTTGTGCACCATGTCCGATCCTGGAGCTTTCCAATCACTGGATCTTGCCAAAACCACTGAAACATCCGAGTCTGTGATGATGGTAGGCTCCATTTCGGGGTTCTCTCCTGCCCTTTCCTTCTCTAGTTGGAACCATGCAGCGTCTAAATTGCTTCTGTTATTTTTGCCTCAAATACCTGAGCAGTAGTCGATTTTGCTGCCTTCTTCCACTACTCTTGTTGTATCGACGAAGTCTGGCAGTAAGAGGTGTTTTTACTGCCAGACTACGTCGATAAAACAAGAGTTGTGGTACTGCTGGTGTCAGTGTCTCGATGTTCAAAGGGAAGATGATATTACGAACATGATGTATCAGCTTTCTGATCCTATTTCCTTTCTTATATTGGGATAGTCGACCCAATTTGCTCCGTACTTTGCTGATATCCATATCCAACCTGATT